>OFHS01000032.1:23551-35745 GCA_900245855.1 Calvadosia cruxmelitensis | reverse complement strand
ACTGGTCTTCATGATGCCCCCTTGACAGGAGTTACAAGAATTACGAAGCAATTGGACAATGTTGGGAACCCAAAAATGAGTAATGCCTCATTCGTTGCGCAAACACCAGTACCTTCCGCCAAGTCTAATAATGCTGACAAAAGCTCGACCCACTTAAAACTAAAGAGTACATACACTGCGAATAATGACATTGCCGTCTCACACTTGAATTCTATCAGCTCAAGCTTGCTTAATTCTCCACCTATAACAACAAAGACGCCCCTTGAAGGAAGAAAAAACGCTCTAGAGAAGATGATGTTTTTGAAAAGCGAATATAATTCCAGGAAAGAGGACGCTGGACTTCATCATGAATCGTTTCTAACTCCACAAATGAAAACAACGACTATTTCTCAGTCTGATGCTCACGCTGTGCTGGAATCCCCTTTCCTTATCATCAAAACATCCAAGAGACATTCGAAGCAAGGACTGTTGTCTGGCAAAACAACCTCAGGACAACTCCAAAATCATCTCCTTTATCCTAATTCGTCAACAATGCTGAAGGCAATATCCAAAGTTAGCAAGAAGAGACCCTATTGGCAACCTAGAGTAAGCGATCCTGCAAAGTTTCCTTACATGGCGAATGGTACTATTCTTAGGAAAAATGCCACAGGTCGTCCAAAGGAGCAAAGCATTGGTGAAATATTATCTCCTACAAGCCGTGTAATGCCAAAAGCTCGAAGTACTGCTGCTAGAAACCCATTTGTGACTATCAAACCGATTTTTGATTTATCAACAACCAAAAAACATAACTTTTCTGATCTCTCTACTGCAGCTATATTTCCCTCGAAAAATAAATCAGGAAACCACATGAATTTCTCAGTTGTTAATGACGAAGCGAATGAGGCTAATGACAGTAGATATGTCTTGTCAACTTACAGTAATATGGGAAACTATTCACCATTTCAACGCATTTCAAAACCAACAGTTCCACGGATTTACTTTAAAAGCGGCGGGAATGCAAGCCAGGCACAGTTGCATCATCAATTGGACCTTGCCGTAGACAATGGCACTGCTAAAGATTTTAAAAATGATCTCTCTTTATTAAGTTCAAATCAATCTCGTTTAAATGAATCTGGCAGAGCGCTAAATCAAAGTTATCTCCAAAATGCAACAGAAGAGGCCGTACTTAATAATATTTCAACTATCTTTAGTAACTTATATGCTTCTAATGCTTCTTCGCGTTTAAATGGTAGCAGTGTTTTGGGTGAGCGACTTCGTTACGACAATGCATCTACTAAAACCGAAGTGGACCATCCAAAGTTATTCGATGATGGTCAAAACTCGTCGACTAGCATCGGACGCTTTGATAAAGGACAAACTCGCGGGAATGCGTCATGGTATGGACAAGAAGGAAAAATAAGCTCTGAGAAGATGAAAAAGCCGAAAGAACAGCGAATGAAAAATCCCTCCAAAAAGACGGCAAAGAGCAAGTGGAGTGACTTTTCGAGGTTATTCGATTACATGGAGAAGATAACGGGGGTAAAAGGAAGAAAGATGAGTAAGAAAAAAGTGCCTTCAAAGAAGGCCACATCATTGCCACTGATTGATAATGAGGATGCGTCAAGGAATTTCGGAAAACACGCCAAGGGACATAGTTCACATCACCAACGACCGTCTCTCATCCCAAGCGTTGGTCATCACATTAAACATCCTCCAACTGCATCGATGAGAGAGCATAAAAGTAATAAACATCAAGAAAACCATCAGATTCCTGTCGATCAAAAGAAGATGAGAAAACTCCAACATGCTGCCGAGGAAGCTCTTGACCTACTACAACTAGCGTACAAGGTCCGGGCTAACGCCACCAAGCCAACACAGAAAATAGTTAAAGAACACCACTCAGCAACCAAGGCGGTTCCTCATCAAATACAACCGAATCCGAATTCCACACATGCTTCATACAGCGACAGCTCCATTTTGAATTCCTCTCTTAGCAACGGAACTCTACATTCAAGCGTCTTGGAAACTGTGAACTCAATCTCTGAACCCACAAAGGATCTGTTCCAAAATTCTACCGAAAACAGCACTGTAGATGTTCCTGTAAACCATACCATCCACTTAAAGATGCAAGACCCATCAACAAATGAGACAACTGCCGAAACCAAGGATGCCATATTAAATAGAAATGTGACAAGTTCAACAACATCAAAGTTCCAAGCTAAACCTACTACCGACCGCGTAAATCAATTTCTTCAGTTGTTCTATGGTTCCGACTACGCTAAGAAGATCTTACATCCCACGCCTCCAACCTCTAGGAAGAACGTACGTGCAGGAAATGGTACAAACAAGGAACTGTCACTTGTTTACAAATACCCTGAGAACATGCCATCGACAATTTCTGCATTTCAAACTGAAAAAGTGACTTCTTCATATCCGCAGACATTTGCTTCCAGAAATACAGCAGCTGGTACAACCGACAACTTTTTTGCCGATCTTGTGATAAAAACAAGCCAGCAAGTCGACCCAGACCAGTCAAGTCAAAAGACAACCATGAAAGTTATCCAATCTCCAGAAGCTTCCTCTGTACTTCCGATCAGTAGCAGCAGCAGCAGCAGCAGCAATATCGTAAGGCAAACTGGTGCGCAAGATACCCAATCCTCGCAAGCTAATGTACAACTTCTTAGAAACGATCAACGGCAAGCTACATCCGCAGCTCTGAAAAGCAGTCCATCTGTAACGACGTTAAAAGTTCCGCAACCTCTTGGAAATGATCTACCTAAACCGACCTTTGCAACCTCAGATAACAGCCTTCCTATGATGCCATCGCAAGGACCACCTCGCTTTGAGAAAATTAAGCAGCAAGCCTTTTCTTCGCCATCAGAAAACAACCTGCCTCTCACTTCCGCACAAGGTGTACGACCACTAGCGAACGACCAGGCGCAATTGCAGAATGCTGTACCCGAAAGCAGCTCGGCCTTTATGCAAAAGCTGTATAACGGTCCACAAAATCAATTGAATCCTGAACATCACACCTACGAAGATTTACCAACCAGACCGCAGTACAATCGACAGCCTCAAACTCCTGTGAAACTTCCACCTGATATATCCTTCCTTCCGGCCCAGCCTAGTTACTCAAGACAACCGCATACTACGTATGCTGCGAGTTACTTTCCCACGAGTTATCAAAAGCAGCAATCTTTCAGCTGGGGCGGACCATTAGTCAGAAAAGCACCTGCATATATGCTTGGAAACAAGAAAGCAGACTTGACTGGTCCTTCTTCACATGGCAGATTGATTCCAGATCGCGTAGGAAATTGTTCCGGGCTAATTTTGCTGAGAAACAGAGCATTTCGTGATGGTTCAGATGCAGGAAACTTTACTCCTCAGCTAGATGTGAAAACGTCGAAAGCCTGCACTCTGCGTTGTTGTCAGTCATTGCAATGTAACTTTGCTGTTTTCCATCTTGGATTCTGTTACTCATTGCAATGTCCTAATCCGCAGTCGTGTAAAACAGATATTGTGGAAAAGTCTCTGTCAAATCCTGTGATTGTTCAAGTGCGAAAGCCAGAGCACCTTGCCTTGTCGGCCGTGAGTGGTCCTGCAACGGATTCGAAAGACAAAGCTGGATCTTCAGCGTTACCGAAACAAGTCAACGGTGAATTGAGCAACGACGAAAGTAAGACCGATTCTTCAGCAAATAGCAGCTCATTGGAAGCCCATGATCTATTCTTCCATGCAAAAGCAATATCAAAGAATGTTCTTCGTCCTTTGAAAAGAAAGGAGAAATTAGCTCATGATCATCAAATCGAATTTCTAGCAAGATTGGTCGATCAATCATTAAACGGAGATCGTAAACAACCTATGCGTCCTTCTGAACAAGCAAAATCTGGGAAATCGTTCGCTTCCGATTCGGTAGTAATGAAAGATGGATCAAAAGTACCGGAAGGTAATGGAAACAGCTCACTTGAGACTCATGATCTCTTGTTCCATGCAAAGGCGATCTCAATGCAGGTCCTTCGACCATTCAAGACCACGGAAAAGTTAGATCATGATAAACAGATCGAATTCCTGGCCAAAGTTGTCACGCAACCGAAGATCAACAAGACCGCTACGATTGTACAGCCCGAGCGTCAGAAGGATAAAGAAAAACCATCGACTAGCTCATCGAACCCATTAGAAGGGAAACAGAAGCCAACAAAATCAAATCATGGCATCTTTATGCCTACGAAATCTATTCGGCCTTCACCTCACAGGAAAGAAGAAGATATAGAAAATCGAATTGTAAAAAAGCTTGCCCGTCTTACAAAAGCACTGAATCTAACCGAACAAGAAAGTGTCCCTTTCATGAAGGGGTTCCTCAAACTAAGGAAATTATCAAAAGAAAATAGAGACTTAATCATCAAGGAAGTGGTCAAGATGAACTTCCCTTTAGAAGACACTTCGGACGATTCACCGGTATCTATCGTGTATTACAATACAAGCAACGACAACCCCAGTCCAACGGTCCTGCTTCATCACGTTACTCCAAGGCGGGTCTCAAATCGTACCGGCCTAGAAAGCAGCTCTTTGGTTGCGAATTACATGAACATGTATTCCAATCATTCAGGTCGCTCTATGGGAGAAGTACAGCAGAAATCCGAGCAGTCATTTCGTGATCCTGAAACAACATTTCATCCTGATGGAGTGCTCGTTCCGCATTCCAGCTACAACAAAACTGCCGCTTTGGTTAACTTCTTCGAGATTACTCTAGGACATCGATCATCAGCAGGCAAGAAACATCATAAGCCAACGACATCTTATCACTACGACCAACAGAAAGTAATCTCTTCTGGATGGTTTACAAAGAAGCAAGCAACGTGCATTGCAACGGAAACAAGATTCAATGTGATGCTGAAAGGAGGTAAAGACGCCGGCGAGTATTCTCTGATCGGGAACTCAAACGTGTTCTCCGACTGCCTCCGTCTTTGCTGTTTGCAAGCAAAATGTGACGTGGCCGTGAAAATTGGAGACAAGTGTTTCTCGTTGCAATGTTCTAGTGCAGAAGCTTGCACCGTCATCACTCCATCGGATAAACCAGATAGCGTCATCAGTCTGGCATTTGTCCAAAAGACGGTCACATTTGATTTGAACAACAAAGGTGGAAAGATTGATAAGATCGCGTCTAATGCTTTGACCAATGCCGCATCACTTTGTACACACAGTGAAGTCTACGAAGGTGTGACCCTTTCTGGTGGATATGACGCCGGCTACTTCTCGTCTCGTGGACAAGTGAATGATGTGTATGAATGTATCCAAACGTGTTGCGAATTCCCCTTCTGTGACCTTGTCTTTGTTATCAGCAAGCAGTGCTTTCTGGTTTACTGTTACAGCAAATCTGGCTGTAGCATCGTGCCCGCTTTTCACTACGAAACATTCAAACCCAAAATAGCGTATCTCCGTAGTAGACGTACCATATCCTTGTCTCCGAAGCCAACCTCCACTCCACTTCAAAGCCCCAAGACGTCAGATCGTAAAGTTGAATTTCCTTTCGAGTCGGACCCAACCGTGAAACAAGTTCCATCGACTCCCAAAGTGGACAGCAATTATAACGCAGATGGCGTAATGGCGCTGAAAAGCAAGTCTTCTACGACGGCAGATAAAGAAATGTCGGCTGTTACCAACGAAAGGCTCCGTTGTCCCATCTCGGAAACAATACATGCCCATACATTAAAAGGCGGTGCAAAAGCTGGTAAATTTGTCAGTGTTGGGAAGAAAAATGCGAAGGAGTGCGTGCGGTTTTGCTGCAATAACACGCTATGCGACGTTGCACTGCGACTGCAGTCCTATTGCTTCCTGGTGACATGTTTCTCAAGGGATCTCTGCTCGCCCGTCTCGGCGCGCAGACTTCGCTATCATCCATCATTGGTATACGTGCGTGACTATCATAATGGTAAGTCATACCAGTATGATCATCACAGAGTATAAGAATAATGTTGCAGTGCAGTTCAATAGTTCTTTAAACACATTTTGTTCAAGAAATACGTATGTTGGTCTCACACGATGCAGTCTATTGCATGCGATGCTGATCTAATGCCATCATTAGGCATCATAGTGTATATTTATGTGATATAACTACATCTGTTAAATCTGCTAAATACTTCACTGCACTTTTGGTAGTTTGCAGCGAGAGTAGGACCAATACGTTGCAATGTGTACAATAAAAATTGCAAGGTGTGAAGCTGCCTTTCGAATTTTCTAGAAATAAAGTTATAAGGAATAGGAACAGAGATAGTCTCCAATGTTTCGTATGCTATACCAAGTTGACCAAGAACTATGTTGTCCAGCGTTCGACTAAGCATGGTATAGAATAAAATGGAACCTCATTAAAATCATAGCAAGGAATGCATTTCGCTTTTTGTTTGCGAATTTTTTTACCAATATTCAGCATCCAACTAGTTATTTTTTCATTTAGGTTGCCAAGTAATTCAATAAGTATGGGATTTTTGTTGTTGTTAAAAAATTGTTTAGCGATACGTTAATAGAAGAAAAGTCAGCATTATCCAAAACAATAATGAACAGAAGAAAGAATAACAGAGGGCGTGATTTCTCTACTTATAGTTTACGTTGACGTTTTTCTGTTACAATGCTTTCGAACAACACGATGAAGTGTCACTATTAGGACCTACAGTATATATATTTTTGGAATTTCATTCCAAGTTGTGATTTGTTCTGTTGTTTATCATTTAGCTTCCTCGGACTTTTCAGCGGAAAACGAAAAACGTCATTATATGCCTCCAAGACAGGACACCTTCACGCATCGACCCAGTCGAAAAATGCGACGGAATGCCAAACCATTACCGAATCCTGTTGCTGAATATATTGAAAATCAGGTAACGGTGCTTCCTTCGCCATCCACGACACGCGATGAAATTCGTAGTATGTCTTGGACGGCTTCAACAGCCCCCCTCCTCCAGACCAAGAATCGACTGGATGAGCACACACCCATCATCTCGAAAATGTCACCTTCGATAATGTCCTCAGGTCATTCGGTGAGGAAGCCTGTCCGTTATGAATTGTATACTGTAGATAAACAGGTGTTGTCTCGCCCGCTCGGTGCTGTAGTTAAGAACACTGTTGCACCTACCATTGTGAACATACGTTTGAAGGAAGATGAGGAATTTGGACAAAGTGACAGCACAGAAGTCGACGAAGAGATGCCAAGCAATGATACTTCTTTGGTGTCCAACGAGACCGAGACTGAGCTGCTTGTAAACGAGACAGGACCGCTACTGATTGGAATGATAAGCCCGCATTTCACAACAACCGTGCAAGAAATTGCAACCAGCAGTGGACACATGCTTGCAAGCAGTGCTGAACACTTGAACCATAGCAAAGAAATGCCACCAACATCATCGTCTGTGGCACTTACTTCACATCTACGGTCAACCATACGCGCTACTCAGCTGATTCCCGTTGTGAATTCTTCCATGTTGGCTGAGTTGTCAGAAAAATCATTTGCAATTTTATTACCACCAAATGCCACGTCTTACATGTCAGATCAAAGACCAACAACAAGCCACACACGTACAACAGACGCAGGCAAATCTTCTCATGTGAGACATGGGTCATCTTCAAGAAGCAGCATTGATATTACGCCAGCAGAAAACTTCGCCTCGCTGAATCCTATGTCATACTCACCCGTTCTTTCAATAGAATGGTCACCAAGTATCCATTCCTCCACCGAACGCATGTCTGTCTCACATTCTACCTTTCGATCTGCCTCGTCGCCTACATCAGGATCCACTACGATTTCACCGAGTTTTCCTTACTCTGCACTTCACAATGACTCCCATGGAAATGGCCTGACATCTCCTTGGAGTGTAACAGAGGAAAAAACATCAAGTTCCAGAATTCTAAAGCACCTGGACACGTCATCTGGAAATATAACCACGGCGTGGCATGAATTCACTAAGTCCATGGTAAACATTCCCACTGTGCATTCTACTAACGCCGCCCCAAAACGCGACTACATTGCAGAAGATATCATGAAAGACAACTCATATGCAAGCATACATCCTCCAGTAATTGAACCAACACCAGTCACGTCCTCTGCAAATACCCCACTTGCAAGCAAGATTGTTTCAATAAACGAGCCTACTTCATCATCACGAGGCCCTGGAGCAGAATCGACTTCAATGGTTGTAGATACCATCGCTCTAGTGATGCCTTCTTTTCCAACACATGTCGATAAAACCACAACTAGCAGCAGTAGTATTCATGCCACGACTCTCATATCGCCAACATTGAAGGTGACACCCCAAGATGAACAGTTTACTGAAGCCAATCAGTTGATGTCAACTCCACCTTTGGTTGAAATCAGTACTAATCATCCTACCAGTGTTGCCACAATGATAATTGCGTCAAAGGTTAATCCAACACCAAGCCTCACAGCACAACAAAGTGACCAAAGAAGTTTTCCGATCCCAAAAAGAAATCACTCAAGGGCACATTCGAGCGTACCAATATCAAAAGCTGCAGTGGAAGCTGTTAAAGATGAAAGCTTCAGTGATGATAGCAAGCTACTATCGCCTAGTTTCAGCCTATCTCGCCACAGCCCTTTCTCTCTCACATCCATCGAAACCCGTGGCAGGAAATTGGGCTTCAAGTCATCTGAAATTGTAGATCACAGCATTCCCGTTGCACATAGTATTTCAAACTCTGCAAGCCACTTTATCAATTATTTCAGTCCTGCAGAAGCCGATGCAATGGCCACAAGCTCGAAACGCAACGATGTACATTCGAGCGCATTCCAAAAGGAATTCGATACGCAGGTAGCTGAGACCATTGAACCAACTATGACGTCATTCTCATTTTCCCCATCAGCTAAAGCGTCATCAATAGCAAAGACGTCACAAACCTTCTCTGGTTTACCAGTAATCACTTCCAAGTCCGTGTCAAAGCACGAAGGTTGGCGCTCGCAAACAACAACCACTAATAATGCATTAATGGATAAGATCACAACCTATGTAGGACATCATCCTGCAATTCAAACGCTGGTACAGGAAATGAACAAAATGGTGAGCAATGAAACAAAGGCTGTCAAGATATTGAGTAATGTATCCGGTCTAGCGAGGACACTCAATCAACTGATCATAAAAGAGCAACATCTACAAGACAGCTACCACCTCCAAGATAGACAGATGTCTTCAATAACGAACAATACGCTTGCTCCTCTTCATCAGTTGCTGGCTAACTTAGCAGATTTCTCCAACAAACTTGTTCATTTCCGTCAAGGCAAGAAAGATACCATTGAGAGCAACACAAATGATGCAAACGAGCGTAGTTCATCACTGAATGAATCATTGTCTATCATAGGAACGTTGGTCGAAAGAATCCAAGCACTTGAGAACAAAAGCAGGAATATTGGTGCTGCAATAAATGTCACTGACAAAGTCAACGCAGATCCTTCAAGTCTTGCACAATCTATGGAGAAAAGACATTCATCGAGTTTCATGTTCCCATCAGCTGTATACAACTCACTGAATAAAACGTTGTCGACTGTTCTCTCAAGCCCGCTTGCAGTGATGAACTATATGAGCACGCATCGTGAAGTAGTGGCTACATCCCCAATTCATAACTCAGGTGAAAATCTACGAAGTATATATCATCCTTCTTCTACAAAGGTTCGTAGTGGTCTTATGGAGGTTCATAAATCAGATGAAAATATACAAACTACATATCATCCTTCTACAAAGGTTCGTGGTGGTCTTATGGAGATTCATGCATCACATGAAAATCTACGAACTAAATATCATATTTCTTCTACAAAGGCATACCATCCTTCGTCTACAAAGGTTCGTAGTGGTCGTGTGGAGCAGTCAGTTCTTCCATCAATGTACCCAACGTCCGGAAGTGGCATTGATATCAAATCTCCTACATCGACCATAATCACATTAGTAATTCAATCAAGTGAACATCAGCTCATAACAAAGGACCCTGACAGAGTGACTATTTCTAAAATCCGATCATCGCTTGCAAGCTCAATTGGCCAATCCCGAACTAACATGCTTGATGTTACAGAGATTTCCCGTCATCTATCGTCTAATTCTGATACATTATTTATAGAACCAACTACAATGGCTTCGATGACTAAAGATTTGCAATCAGTAAAACCAAATGCTCGTTCTAATAACCGCGGATTGATCCCACATCGAAACAAGACTGCTTCCTTTCATTCTGTTGCAAAACAGTGTAAATCTACGATACACATTTACAAAGGAGCTTCTCTAAAAGGGGGATTTAGATCTGGAATTTTCTCACATCACAGTGAAATTACAAACTTGAAAGATTGCCTGCAGGTTTGCTGTAAACGGGAGTCCTGTTCTGTAGCACTACTGATTAGTAAAACATGCTTTACTGTCACTTGTATTCATCAAAGGTTGTGTACTCCCGTAAAGAACGCCATGATAAACGTTGATGTTGCATTCATCAAGAGAGGTGGACGACCGATTGTCATCACGGAGAATGACAAGGAGACATCAAGCAAGTTATCACCAACCACAGCCTCTACTTTACAAGCTTCCAGTGTCATCTCACTTAACGACAACCTTCCATCCAAGAGTTTTAGCATGCCTGAAAGCAGCCGATCCTTGATTTCACGCGAAGCCTATACTGGAAACAGCTCGACCTGTGGGTCAAATAAGGTATATTACAACAGCGTATTGTCTGGTGGTTGGTCGACGGGTGCTTATCGACGTCACAGAGATATCATACACATTGGTGATTGCATTCGACGATGTTGCGATCAAAGCGACTGTAATTTCGCCTTGCTGATGGTCCACTGCTACACTGTGCGCTGCACTAATTTCACAGGATGCAAACCGAGCACCCCTCGCATCACTTTTTTTCGACCACGCCTTGCAGTTGTTCGTCAACCAATCAAGGAAAACATATCAACGAAAATATCAGGAGGAGTGAAAACATTTACGGAACTACGCCCTAATGTGATGACATCAACAGTCTCTGCAGACAAACCAGGTTCAAGTAGCACAGAGAATGCGCCTGGTTTTGAAGATGTAGGTGACGTCAATACTATGCCTGTGAACGTGTTGATTTCTGATTTCCTTCCAAAGATAGAACCAACTCCCATATTTCAAAGAAAGATGAGTGTTAAACTGCCTCACTCCAGTCAACCGGTTCATTCTTTTCCAGAGTCTCCCTCTCGTTCAGTAAGCTTCAAATCGCCATCAATGCACAAAATCCAAACGACATCTGTCCTGTCACCTCCGCTGCTGTCTATTGTCACCGATGACGACTCGTATGATCTGCCGTTCGAAAAATTGATTGCCTCCCAGAAGAGAACTAAAGTTCTATCCAAGCTTCCTGAATTCAACACGGACCGTTCGACAAGTCAGAACTCTCCAATCGCCTCTGAGCTTTTACTGCCTACCTCATCGGTTATGCTGAAAGATGCGTCTCTGTACTTGTCTTCTGCAGTTTCTGAGCTACTTAGGTCAACTGCAAGTACTTTCGAACAAATGCATTTCAACCGTCCAGAAGCTGTCAGAGCTTTATCGATGGAGGTGTCAACAAGCTTAAAAGAATTCCATTCTACTATTGCTACATCACTGCGTTCGTCTTTGAACTCGCCATTGTCACACAAATCAGACGACAAACCTCTAACAAATGTTACTACTGATAGTAGCGGCATTTCAGTAAGTAATTTAATCAGCAACCTCCCTTTATCCTCCAAAGCAATTTCCACAGTTAAAAGTCCTCTGGAAATCCTGCATATGTCAACTACTACGTCTAAGGATGCTACTGTTAATCAAGGGATTCCTGTTTCTAAAGCAGTCCTAAGTAATGGCTCCTCGATGGAGGTTGTAAAATCTTATGGCAAAACACAATTGGCTCCTAACGCAACTCTCAATCCCACAGTATCGTTCCGCAAAACGTCTGTCATGGAATCTTCTTTAGCAATACTTCCATCCGCTCACAAACTGCCGTTTCAGGAAAATCAAAAGGCATTTTCACATGAACTGTTCTCTCAACTTTATTCAAAGACAGTAAGCAATGCTAGCATCCAACCAACGCCAGCATCAAGCTTCTTAAGTACTGTCATTGGTACTATCGATGCAAAAAGCCTTACTTCAAGTGGTTCAAAGCATAACACTAATTCACTGGGATCGTGTGTTATTGGTAATTGGTCAGTCAATGTAGTCTTAAAGCTTGGAATG
>OFHS01000032.1:0-23410 GCA_900245855.1 Calvadosia cruxmelitensis | reverse complement strand
CCAGCTAGTACCTACGAAAACCACATTCTATGAGCCAAAGATTGCTTTCGTGTCAAGAGAGGACAAGGAAGAAAGTCAGCTGAAAGAGAAGTTGAACGTTCGGCTTGGCCCTATTACAGATCATAGTGCAGTCGAAGCACCAATGAGCAAAGCACAGATCGGAAGCAGTGAATTTAGTGTTCCTACTTCAATGATAGTGGCGCCTAAAGAGAGTGTGTCTTCCTCAGAAAGCTTTGATTGGCCGCAGCTAAGAATGTCCAGTGTTGTGCGTTTGTTAAGCGATACGCTTCTGTCGGATAACACCTTCTCCTGGTCTACTGACGTCAGACAGTCGTCTATGGGGACTCCAGAAACTACTCAAATCCACTCCAAGACACAGAAGCAGTTAACTATGATCAAATCATCTTTCTCAGCTGCTACGACTTCAATACCCAAATATTACAACCAAATTCCTTATAATACAATATCACCTTTCAACTCGTATCAGGTATTCCCAAATTCTCGCCTGATGAGTCATGAAACTCTACACATCAACCCCTCTACATCTAAAAACAATCCATCGTCAGCAGAACACAAGTCACTAATATATCATGACCGTGCAAGGCTATCAGCTTCTAGCAATACAAACATTGTAAATCCATCAATTTTCACATATCTAAACTTGCTTGATCATCTTCAACCTCCTTCTCTGAAACCCGAACAAGATACTGAAGTAAAAGGTGAAACAAGAGATAGATTACTGGAATTCCATAGTCATTTGTCTCCCTCGATAACCCTCGAAAAAACTCCCCCTTTGATCTCAGAGGTAACATCAGGATTGCGATCTGAACCATCTTTGACATTGTTCTCAACAGAATCATCATTCATGCGTGACAAATCATCGTCCATGTTACATTCAGAACGCAGTCATTCCTCGATGAATAAAGAAATGTATCCCACAGCTGTCCTTTATCCAAGTCACGAAACGAGCAAAGTATTCATTTCAAATGCTACAAACGTATTTCCTCCACAGGGCTCTTCCGTGCATCCTTCCATTGACATCAACGTCAAGCAAAGTGCTGTTCATACAACTGAGCAAGCTCTGGTTGATCTCCTTCATCATTACAACAGAAAAGATTCAAGGAAGTTCCAGAGCCTGATCGAGACCCTACACAAAATCAAGGAGGAACTAGGAAGCAGAAATATATCATCAAGTAAAGAAGTTGCTTTTAAGACGATAGATAAAGAAAAACACCCTACTCAAAGTCACACGACACTATTACAGAATGCCACAAGAAAGGATATTTCGGCTGAACGTCCATCTGTTGTCAGCAACACGTCATCGTCAATCTATCCTTCAACACCAATGATTTCAACGATGGGTTTTGCTTCAATCTCTAGACGCTCGTCATTGGACTACCCTGCAATGTCCAATGTTCTGAAACAGTCCTTTATATTGCACGGGAGTTCAGATTCGACTGACACCTCTCCACAGCGTACCAGTGGCATTCCTATTGCCAATACTATATCAGCAACAAAATCCTTCACTTTCCCAAATGCTGTCTCTGCCAGCTCAACTAAGTCATCTTCAAACTCGTTTGAAGTTGACGACATGAACTTGATGTGGTTACAAGGCCTGTCAGGCACCCTTGCAAACGAGCCACGTGTTAAGCTATCCTCTTCCACACACATAAAACTACAATCCTCAAAAGAATCCCCAACCTACTGGTTTCTCTCGTCCTCATCTGACCCGCTGCCAATGTCCTCGAGTATCACTGAAGTATTTCCACGAGAGCGATACCATCGATTCATGATCCCTGGAGCTAAGAAAGTGACTTCTCTTGCTCCTCCATCTGGACCATCTACATCTCGTGGCAGCATTAGTCTCCTGAAGCTTTCCCCATCCTTACATTACAGTGACGTCAATTATCAAATGTCTTCGTCGGACGTAATGCAGACGGAGAGATCAAAACCGATTTCAGACGTTTGTCCTCACACCGAAATTATAGAGGACGTGAAATTGTTCGATGGTACAGCCGCTGGATACTTCGCAAATGCTGGTTTCAATGTTGATGTTAAAACGTGCATATCTCGCTGTTGCCGAGCATCAAAGTGCGACCTGGCGTTTGTGATTGCTGATCACTGCCTTCTGGTTCAATGTTACACAAAGAAAAGCTGTTCAGTTATCAAAACTGGACTGGTTGGCATCAAAACAAAGGTTGCGTATATGCAGCGTTTCTTGGAAAGAAAAGATCTCAATGATACCAAGGTTAATTCGATTACATCTGACGCCTGGAACTCGTCTCCTGTAACTTCCTCAGTATTTGAACCAACTCCTGCACTACACCTCACTGTACCATCACCACCTGCCAATGTAATCTCACCTTCCTTCTACTCAGTCGGAATACAGTCATCAAAACATCTGGCGTCAACCGGTTTACCTTTGTCGCTAAATGCTACTACGGCTAACAGAAGTGCCGTAAGCTCGTCTGACACCGTTCCACGGAGGCCTGCTTTGCTTATTGGGCTGCAAAGCACGTCTTCTATCCACCACCCTTACTCGTTAGTGAGTTCCACTCCTAACGAGTGGAATGCAGTGGCACCGCCCCTGTGTTCATTTAGCCCGATCTCTTACAATGTTACGCTACAGCAAGGCATTGGGTCTGGGCTATTTGTAGACAGGGGCCAAAGCCACAGCATGGAACAGTGCTCAGACAAGTGCTGCTCTGATCCATCATGCAATGTAGCGTTTATGCTAAACGACGACTGCTTCTCTGTCCGCTGTTCATCGGCGGCAGGCTGCAGAGCCGTACCAAATCCATACAGTCGAGATGAAACAAAGATGGTGACCGTCTACAGGATGACTATCAAGAGCCAAGGTGACGAAACAGAGCGAGGGACATCACGCCAGCTTACTGCAGGTGTTGCCCCACTCTACCGTAGCCCAATTGATGTGGCAGCAACACCTGCTAGTTTAGGCAAAAACATGTCATCACCGAAAGAAATAGAGCCAACAACAGCGTCTTCGATTTCCAAAAAGAACTCATCCACAACAGCGTTGCAAGCTTCAATGAAAAAGTTCACAGAAACCACAACGTCTTCAAGCAAAGATTTAAATCCGCATCAAGAACTCGTTGAATCATTTCCGGATTTGAAAACTTCACGTAACCAAGAAATTCAAAGCGAACGTAGCACCAACAGCTCTGGAAAGATCTCTGAACTCCAGATGGTTAGCCAAAATGATACTATGCATGTATTGCAAACCTCCGAACTCGATTTGAAGAGAAATTCAAGTGCAAATAATGATTTTTTCCTTCATGACGATCCTGGCCGCCAAATTGAACTTGCATCCCACTCATCTTTATCTCCCACAAAGAAAGGCTCTGTCCCCCTGTACGGGGATCTAGAAGCTGACTTACCACCTCCAAAACATAACGACATTAAACTGCTTTCCACAACAAGGCCGGATGAGGGAAACACTGGAGATTTTGGTGACCTTGACGATGACTATTTCCCATCTGCCAGTTCATTGAGAGTGACACCGTTTCGTTACAGAGATTTGTTTCATACAAAAGAGGAACAGCCAACTGCACCTGATGCACGTTCACGAAGCAAGCCTTCTTTCAGGAAATCGACGCTTCCTCCTCCTTTAGTTCGGATGGATGTCACTAAAAATCCAGTGTTAAACGATGTTCCTCCACCCGCACCCCAATCAGCAGTCCCTATTGATCTTGGTGACTATCGACCAATGAAACCTACGACTCATAGCTCCAACACTCCCTCCAACGCAGTAACGTCTTATCCATCCAGCTCTTGGGGTGATATGACATTGCACCATGCAGAAGTAGCCCAGCAGTCTGAACGATTTGAACATTCCAACAACGTTTCTGAGCCACTGATGCCGCTTCAAGACGTCCCGTTTACCGATCGCATGGCATCTGTAGCACCAACGGTCTCCTCGCATACCGCTAACAAGAGCGAGCTACTGCCAACAAAGATGACCAATATTATTGATGACAATATCTCAGAACCAGAAGTGAATCTCACTGCATCTCAAAATAACGCAATCTTCATGGAAGTAACTGATGCTAGTGGAAATTCAACTGAGCTACCTTTACATGCTGTGAATGACAGCTTACTGTCGCTTGATAACTCCGAATCCGCAAGTGATGGCTTTTTGTACAGCGACATCGAGCATTCTTATGGTCGTTTAGATAACTCTAACCACAGCTCTCTGCCTGCAGAACCCACAAGCGACATTTCGATGGAGGTTTACAATTCGTCTGAAGAAAAGCCAACGAAGCAATTCACCAAGGAAGTCAACAAAGAAGTCGAAGATGGTAATGACCGTGTGGCCAGTGAGAGGACGTCGCTGCAGTTTGTTGTTCCGTCAGCACAGCCTACTGCGTATGACTTTGCGTTTCCTTCTAGCTCCTCTGTTAAGCGCTTGAAAACCACCGATCAATTTGTAATGAAAGAAGGCGTTTTTCCTGATGATAAAAAGTTTGAAGTTGTTCCAACTGAGCCAAAATACAGCCGTTCTCGAATCGAAACACCAACGGATTTGATGAACAGTGCTCATGGAAGCTCTGAAGACGTCGGTAGCACTCTGCCCACTTCGCAGCAGGAAGACCACCATTGCAGTACAAGCTCCCCCTTTTACGGTAAAACTTTACGACACGGAAAAGAAGCAGGAAAGTTTAGCTATCTCCCAGAGAGCACTGATATACGCGACTGTGTCAAAGAATGTTGCAATACAAAAAGATGTGATCTGGTCTTGATGTTAGCAAGTAATTGTTACCACGTAACATGCCATGATGAGGATTCTTGTGAGTTGAAAGATTCTGCTAGAGATTCTGTGATCGTCCATGTGCACGGAAGCACTAATCACGCAACAGATTCAGCAGAAACGAAACACGAGACATCCGAATGCTCACACACTCCATTTCGACGAGCTGTGTTCACCAACAACAACCCTGGGGGACTGACACGGCTAGGCGTAATGACAGACGATAGAAGTTGTGTATATGGATGCTGTTTAAAACCAAACTGTAACTTTGCCTACTTACGAAGTAATATCTGTCATTTGGTGACGTGTGACTCCGTGGAGGACTGTCATCTTCAGCGAATGAAAGATGGTGATAGAGATAGTTCACGTGTTTCACTCGTTCGCCCGGTCTCAGATCATCCCAATCAAGATCGGACTCATGTGGACATGAAAAAGACGGGGGTTCCGTCACCAAGTGAGCGTGTACGTCACAGAACGACACAACGCTTAATAATAATTGATCCGTTCGCCGTCTTCTTTGAGACTTCTGATAATCATTCCAAGAAAAACACAGACAGTTCTCGAGCATTGGTGGATAAAACACTATTTAACGTTGGGCCAGGAGACCACCTTCAAAGCCTTCCACAATCTGGTGTCAAGAAAGAACAACTTCCAAGTCCCGAAGTACAAAACGTGATCTCTGATATCAATGCCAAGCAACCAAAAGTCCCTGAAATGCCATCAAACGATGTAATGACATTCAACCAGCTCCATGTGACATCAACAGTGCCGCCTGTGACTCCTTTTGCTACCAAAGATCTCCCAGAACCAAACCTTAAAGCTGATAGCTACCAAGCGTTCCCAACGGCAACCAACGATGTAACCTTAGCAACAGAAGGTCATATGTCACATGACATTCCATTTGCTCAATCATCCCATGAAAGCGAACATTCTGCAAGTGAAGGTTCGATTAAAGGTCAAGAACATGAAAAGAACAGAAATCACGATATTCCTGATCACAGCATAGAACCAACGTCCTCTCTGAAGCAACTGCATAGCGATAGAGTCGTTATTCAATACTTTCCTATCAGGCCAATGAGTAGTGGATCAGGGAGTGGCTCTGGTCTCAAGTATGACACACAAATGTATGGTCCCGGGTCGGATGATGATGATGGTAAAAAGCAACGGTCTGCAGGAATGATCCCCGCGCATAAATACATAGGAAGAGAGATGATCCTTAAACATAGTCCGAAAAAGATCGATTCTAGGATCTCAACCGGCGTGGACATTGTTACCGAAGACTCAAAGATGCACGAAGGTACTGCAGTTCCTTCACTACAGATCAATAACAATATTAACTATCATCAGTCTTTTAAAGTTGACAGTGAAGGATCGATGGGTGATTTAGGTGACCAAAGTGATCGCGTCATTGTTCATCCGAAGAAATATCCCACACATCCGACTCTTCATCCTCGAACGATGACTCATCCCACCCCAGTGGCCTTAGATCAAGTCAACTCTGACATTGTCCCTTTATCACCGATGCATGACGATGGAGCAGTTGACGGCGAAGGATATGCGATGGAACCAAGAAACAAAATGATTTCCATGACTGGAACGCACGAAGATGTTAAACCAGATGAAGAGCCTTATGTTATACTGAAGAATGGAAAACTGAAAAGACGAGGACATAGAAAGACTTATCCAGGATTTAACCATCGATTTCAGAACCCGGACTATCCTGCCGAAACTGCTAAGCACCGTCACCATGTGACTTACGTTGACGCAGAGGCTGATCAAGATGATAGCAGTCCGACGCATGCTCCTACGTTGGGACAACTCGAAGGCGACGAAGACTTTGATGATGACGTTGACTGGGAGAACGAAGTAGATACTTATGGAAATGGAGGAAGATTTATTCCTCATGTAGTCTCGTCGGCTTCTCATCGCTCTCCCATAGCCAAGCCACGCAACAGGGATGCCAACAAGAGGAAGCATATGGTAGTAATGCATCCAATTCACGAAGATGTCCCTTACGATCAAGAAAACTATGTATTTGTTAAGAATAAGAAGAAGCATAATAAGGTAGTGTCAAGCATCCACGAAGATGAATTACAAGATAATGCTCCATTTGTTATAATTCCACACAATGGAGGTCGGAATCATGTAAGATATCCTTGGGAGCAACATTCCAGTATAGAGAATGACATATTTGAAGACATTGGTGCTTCGAGGGATGGCTCGTTCTTCCCAGATAGAAAAGATGGGAGCAACGAGGAAGGTAGGCAACCAGCAATGGATGTCGTACAGAAAGAGTTTAAAGAATTTTCCTCTCAGATAAGACAAGACTTGCAAAAGATACTAAACGCAAGCAAGTCTTCAGTTGCCCCCAAACCGTTACAAGCACCATTGGCTACTAAACCTACTTTACCTCCGTTTAAGCCTGCACCAACTACGCAAGCCCCCAGGGTTAAAAGTGCTTCATCTAATGAACCTGAGCGTAAGAACCAAGCTAACCCTGCAAGCCCCGTCATTGTATCTATCAACGTTGAAAGCTATCCATTTAAGAACACATCTGTGTCTACTTCAATCGGAAAGAAAGTCGAAGAACCTGGCAGATCAAAGTTGCATCCTACGGCTAGACCTCTTACCGCGCAGGCCAAGGAAATAGCAATGGACAGTGGATTTCCAACTGCTAATCCGTTTGATATGTACGGCATTAAGTCCATTGCCCAAAATCAACATAATAAGCACGCAGTCTCATTTCCTACTAGAGATTACGCAGCAGTCGAAACTAGACCAACCATGCCACATGCCGAAATGCAGCCTGCTCCCGTAAAAGCAGCAAGGTATGAAGGAAGAGCTGGTAGGAAGCAGATTGGCCTCAATCCACAGCAAATTAGTCTACGACCTACTCCATTTGCAAGGCACCGCGGTACTACCCCGTTTACGAATTCTCCAACTCATGATGAACAGCATCGAAAGCATCTGCTATCCACTCAAGCATATCATCATACTGCAAATCATGCGCATAGCACTCCACGACCCCCTAAAACAGTGACCCACCCGACTGTTCGACATCACTCACTTCGCACACACAAGACTATCGTAGTAACAAAACCTTCACAGAAATCGAAAATGCATCAAAGATCCACCAAGCCACATACTCACCCGACTCATACACACCATCCACCCACAACTCCTAAACCAAGCCACAGATCGACAAAACCCCCGAAGCATCACTCCACGACCGTTCATCCATCGAAGCGTTTACATACTTCTATAATGGCAGCGAAACCAAGTTCAACCATCCACGTAACCAAGCCATCCTCTCTCAGCACACACAATAAACCACACAAGGTCAAACCAACTACAGCAACCAAGCCACACAAGAGGAACCCTAGCGGAATTCCTAAAGCACATCACACCAAAAGGCAACGTACTGCTACAGCTGCCCCGTTTGTAACAACACATCCTTCCAGGATGCACACAACAGTAACTACCAAACCACGTACAAATGCTAATAGGAGACACAGAACACGCCCTACTGCTTTTCCAAGCCCGTTTGCTTATGATCTTGGATCAGCTTCGAATCGGTTTGGATTTCCTGGGAGTTCAATATACTCACGTGTGCGACACCACCGCACACGTCCTACGCAAGTTCGTACATTAATTCCGTTCCGTAGGTTACGGCACTTTACGCCGACTCCGTTCCCAACTGGTTCTCGAAACAATCGATTCCATTCAAGTGGTTACCCTGCTTTAAGCGATGCTTTATCGAACGTGGACACGTGGGAAATTATGGATAAGCCACGGGAGACCAAGCCTGTTGTACAACCTAAGAGATATTTCAACGTGACATACTTGGATATACCAATCACTGAAAAAGGTAAGTCGATGCAGCACATTGCCAATGCCTGTTTATTCAATATGACGTATGTCTTCAATTTCGAGCAACATATTATATTGGTAGCATTGTTCAATATCTCATGTATAGCTGTAGCTTCATGTAAAATGCAAACTCAATGAAATGAGCCAACACGGCAAACATTTGGGAACAAATCACTACGTCATAATTGTTTGACTATTCTGCTAATATACTTTCGCTCTATGACCATATCATTTATAGTTATATACATTTATTGCAATGTTGTCATGCTCAAACAAATTGTGTGCAAAGTCATAGCTCCTCAGATGCCTGTTGATTCCTCCCTGTTTACCGTATGAAATTCGCTTTTATTTTCAGGATTTAATATTTTTCAAGTTACTCAAGCACCTCCAAGGAGTTACAGGAAGGATACCATTCCCATCCGTGGAATGACTCGTGCACCTCAATTTCCTAAATTTTCGGAATTGACAAATGGATTATCGAACCTCAGCAAGGCAATGGAAACCCTTGATCACAAGCTAACACATTTACCGTCTCCAACAAAGAGACGAAATGCTACTCAAAGGGTCTCTCGTGTACCAACTACGAAAACAAAAGTGCTGACTACCAATAATGCTTCTTCTGTGAAGCTGAAAGAACTTGAGCTTAGAGGAGAAATGTCAGCCGGATTAGGCATCGTCTCTGAAGAACCTAGCAATGTAATCGACACCGTTTTGCCTCTAGGTATGAACCCAAACCTTAACGACGACAGACCGACCGTTTCTGCGCATCATTTGCCATCGATGACCTCAGGGAAGAAAGACGATAATACACTGTCGGTTTTTCCGTCTCAAAATACACGCCCAACAAATCCATTACTAGAGGTGTCGATCAAAGTCAATAATATTTCAGATATCTCTATGTTTGCTTCTGAAAAAGAGCCAATTGATAACTCTGCTTTAAATAGTGCACAGTTTCAGGGTGTTTCAAGAACGGTAGACGTGACTGGGCGTGGCAGGAATGACATCCCAAATGGAGAAATTAATGTTAACGTGCCTGGAGAACGAGCAGTAATTCGTAAGCACATGCCTACACTGTTCGAAGAAACTGACGGTGGAAGAATCGCCTCGCCGACGACTGAATTTAAATTCAATAACGAGAACTTAATAGCTGAAGTTGACGATAGGGAATCTCTAGCACAAGTGATTAACGACACATTGTCGCAATTAGAACAAGGTAGTATGACAAATCTACATCCAGATAAAATGTCACAAGATGGTATCAATAAGGAGGTGGCAGGATTCTCACCTCTGCCATCGAGCAAGATTCAACACACGGAATTTACATTTCCACAAAAGAAGGAAACAATACCAGGTTCACCAACGTTGACTGTTTCGACGATAACTTATTCTAACCAGCTACCTCTCAGTACTCCTGAGGACCAACCTTCGTTACAAGACATTCGTGGAATTGTAAACAGCCGAACCACTTCAAAACGGAAATCACCTGGAAGTGGAACCATGCCTGTGACTGCATATGACATCGGTGCCGTTCAAGCAAAGAAATCTGGCGTTCCGACGCCCGGGTCGATTCCAAAGCGACCTACAATCAGCCCAATAGTGCGACCTCCTGCTAGACATCCTAAGCAGTACATCCCCGCCAATGCAGGTGAGTGGTGATTAGACAGTATGATCTATGTTATGTAGTTCTCAGGAAGTGATGAAGCACACGTTAAGCTACAATCTACGTAAGTCTTGACCCGTCAGGTTATCTTTTTTGCTAATACTGAGATCTGTATTCTATGAACCATTACTTGAAATTCAGACTGAAATTCGTTCGTGTAATGTTTTACTGCAATATTTGTATCAATCGCTTATAACTTGCACTAGAGGACTTCCTGTTACATTTCTGGCATTCTGCAATGTCACTGTCCCGAAGGCTACTCACCAGCAGATGGCACGGGAGAAGATGGATTGAATTCTTGCGAAGAGCTGCTCAATCGCCTCGGTAGCATAGCATTGTAAGAGATCTTTTACAGCTCTCTTGCACTGCTGTGCTACCGAGTCGATCGCAAACAGAGAAGGCCGGCACCAAGCACGCGCGTCAAAGGGTTGATATTGTCTGGAAGCCATTCTGAGAGCCTTTCTTTTCGAATGTCATTTTTCACTTGATGTTCTTTTGCGTCATTTGTACGCTATAATTATATTGTATGCGTGTAGTAGTATATTTGTACTATAATTAGAGTGCTGTTATTTTAGGTGAGGATGGTGTCGTGGCTCATTACGGATTTGAATCCACCAATCTCAACACCGTGATCGATGAATCTCCGTCGAGTAATAACGCCCTGTTAACAAACGGAGCTCACATTAACAAGAAAGACTCACGCTGTGGCGCTTCAATTGAGATGGCGCAAGGAGAAGTGCTCGTCAATGGACAAAACTTCAAAAACAAACCAACCAGGGCGATAACAGTGGCAATGTGGGTCAAACTGCAACGCGATGACGACAATTTATCCTTCTTCACAGTCCGTCCAAATACCGCAGGACGAGGAGCCACTTACGACCTTGAAGTAAAAGATGGTAAAATTCATTGGAACCATGTTGACTCTTCATTAAGCACCGTCTTCGATCTCTGGACTTTACAAAGCTCAACATTACCAAAGGGACTGTGGACACATATAGCTGCCACATACAACTCTCGCATGGGACACACCAAACTGTTTGTCGATTCTCAGCTGATTGTCTCTGGCAATGGAAATGGCCCACTGTCGACTGATTGGCAGGGAAAAGTTGCCATTGGCGTGGACGGTAGTCTTCCTGGTTTGGTTGATGAGTTTTACATCCTCGACAAAGCTCTTTCCGTCACAGATATGAAGGACCTACCGGAATTGTGTAACCTAAATGCAGGTAGCTATAATTATGTGTAGTTATAATTAAACGTTGTATGTTCTATCTTGCAATAGTCTGCATCTCATCATGCATGATTTGCAGTAACTCTTTCAAGGTGTTAATATTTTGTTGTTGAATTTCAAATTTAGATTACCCCATTCCTATGGAACATGGAGCATTCACAGGTCAAGTGCCTGCTAACGAGCAGAAAGATTCGCAATCGCATGCAACCGGAGAAATATCAGGCTACAACGTGCCTCAAGCGGCTACAGCCAGCAGTATACACCATTCACCCAAAATATGCAAGCCAAGCTCTATATTTTACGATACTGAACTAAGTGGTGGAAAGACTAGTGGACTGTTCACGTATGTTGGGAAAGTCAGTGGTATCCGTGAATGCATGGAGCGATGTTGTTCTGATCAAAAATGCGACCTGGCTTACGTAGACGATAACTTGTGTTACTCAGTCACGTGTCATTTCCCGTCGCTATGCCAACCATCAGAAGAGGGAAAACTACTCATTACCATTGGTTATATCCTTAGAGATCACGTTTCTATCTATCAACCAGGTACGTTCAATGGTGTCACACAACTAATTCTAATACAGTGTCCTTTGCTCGATACTTGAATACAACTTTGCGGAGAAAAGTGTTTCGCGCTTCTAACTCTTCTACATAAAGTATTGGTAATTCTACTAGTTACTTAAAATTAATATATTGCCATGACTACTCCATTGCCTCGTGTAGACTTTCGAAAAGTTCCCCATCGAATCCTTCCTGCGTTGATTTTTCAAGTATTCCTAGTCGCATATAATCCGATGTTTTTCTGATCCCATATCCTTGCTTTGATGATCTGCTGACATATTTTCTTTAGTGGAAGCAAATGGTTTACAAACGGTTCCTCCGCCTCCAGAAGTTACAACGACAGAAGCGACTCCACACACTGAATCTTGTTTGCAAAACATGGTTTACTTCAACGTCGCTCTTCGAGGTGGTTGGACGGCTGGAAAATTTACAGACAAAGGATTTGTTAAAAATTTAAAGGAGTGTGTTCATCATTGTTGCAATGATACGACTTGTGACTTAGCAATGGTACTAAGCTACAAGTGCTTCACTGTTCGATGCTATAGTCAGAAGAAGTGCCAAACATCAGCAGAAGGACATGCGCAGATCGCATCAGTTCTCCGTCAAGAAAGTCTCTCGATTGGTAAGATTCTATCTTTCAATTATTCCATCGGAATCACAAGTTAGCAAATTTCTTATTAATTGCGATTCATATCTTCCGTGCTCACATTTCGTTTTTCCTGTTAAATTATGGATTTATTTACTTGTTGTTGAGTACTGTTGTGCCCTCCTTTGAAAGGATAAATATTTGATAATATTTCTTCGACTTATTTGACCTGAATTGGAAGTTGATGACTTTCCAACATACTGGTAGTCATATTATTGTGTGTAACTCATTTATTCTGGTGTTTTCCTTAACATTTGGTTCTGAATACTATACAAGCGATCTAGGTCACACTAGCAGTTACACTTGTTATTCCGTACTTTTGATCTTTAAATCAGACTTTGAAGATTCACTTGAGAATGTTGGAATAAAGCATTCTAGGCTTTATGCTTGCCTACCACGAGCAGCTTGTTACACAATATATTCTGCAGGTGACATGTTGCTATACGTTGGCGTGTATAATTTTAATCAATTCAATCTGGATATTCTACTATATATTGTATCTTCTAATTACCACTACTCAAATTGAAAGCCTTTTCTTTTTTTACAAAGCTCCGACAGAGCATCCAGTTGCAACTCCTCATCCGAAGAAGGCACATAAGAAAAAGCCTCACACGCACAAACCAACCACTGCGGAGCCTGCCTCTACTTTCTCGCCAATCATCACGAAGCCAGGAAAAGCCATGGCGCTCCATATTACATTTGATAAAATCGACGAAGACAAAATTATGGATTCTTCACTGTACAATAACGATGCAGTCCTCACCACAGGTACCTTAGCGATAGTAGGCAGTAAAATTTCAATTATTATTCTACAGTGTGCGTCGCCTGCTGTTTTGGAGATCTGTCCTATACAGTTTGTGCACAAACCAATGCGTTCCGAAACGTCTTTCTCTCGTACTTCATGTCATTCAGAGGAAAATCCAACCAATGTTCTAAGGACGGTATATACCAAGACCTTTTAATATTATAGATGGCATATTTTACTTGCTGCGTGTAAATCATTAACATTATAGTGATGTTGCATTAAGTTTAAGCATGCTAATTAGTTTTTAGTTTAAATATGTATTTTCTAGGTAATTGAATTCATTTTGTAATTTGAGAGAGTTTGAAAGTTTAAGTTGATTATTGGGATGTAACGATCCCTTTAAGTTTTATTTAATTTTGTCTAAACAAATAGGGACAGCATTCTATCCAAAGATTGTTGTTTACCAATACTAGCGTTGTATAGAAAGCAACATTTGAATATGGACACCCTTATGCATGCATCTGATTTTATGTAGAGTTATGTGAGTGACTGTGTTTTCTTTCTTCGTGCTGGATGGAGAAGTCACACTAAACAGTTGCGTTTTAAAGAACATTTTCAAAAGTTATTAGGTAACAAGTTACTGGTACTTTTTGCTTTGCTAAATCTAAACTCGTGAGTAAGGTAGCAACTATTCCGTGGAGGGCATGCGCTGTGATTTCCATTTTGTTATTTCACGGTGTCTATTCTAGGTGCTAATATTTCTCCTGATGGTGGAGTTCGAGGTAACGGCGTTCTTCTTTACGGCGGTGACGTACTACTTGATGGTAAACAGTTCAAGCCTAAACCGAAAAATGCCGTGACCGTAGCCATGTGGGTGAAACTGACCCAGTTGACTGGAGTCCATTCTCTATTCGATACAATCGGAAGCAACACTCAACACAATGATGGTGAATTTCATCTCGAGGTCTCCAATCAAAAGATTCGCTGGTTGCATCGCGATAAAGACGCGAAAAATATATTTAGCGTTGAAACAGCACAAGTTATTGATAAAAAGGAATGGATCCATATCGCTGGAACATATGACTCAAAGCTAAAGGAAGCTAAAATATTTGTGAATGGAAACTTGGAGAGTGTTGGCGCTGGTGAAGGTGAGTTGTCGACAGATTGGGGCAAGAAAGCTGGATTTGGAACGCATTCAGATGGGCGAGCCTTATTTGGTTATATGGATGACATCTACATTTACACGCGCGCGTTATCGCGAGAGGAAATCAAACGATATGTTGGACGCTTCGGTGTAGGTAAAATCAGCAATAAGGTCACTAATCCAACTATTTCGAAAATGAAAGGATCGTTATTCACCGAGCATTCTCCAACACCGCCTCCGAGCAAGAACGAAGCAACACCGAAACCCCTGCGAGTATCACCTACAATTTTGACAACGACGACCAAAGTCATGGAGACATCAACTGAACCGAAACTGCTTGACGTCTGCAACATCGGTTCCGTTTATGAGACGTCCGATCTTAAAGGTGGTCTCAACGCTGGCAACTTTGTAGATCGTGGAACCGTATCAGGGATATTCCCTTGCATGGAGTTATGCTGCATGTCTAGAACATGTGATCTAGCCTACGTCATATCATATAGATGCTATCTCGTTGAGTGCTATAACGATGACATATGCTCTGTCGTACCGAAGGGCGTGTCCTCGCTTGTTCCTACTATTGGAATGGTGGAAAGACCATGGAAAAAGAAAACAAGTAAGGAACCGAGTACAATTATTACCTCATAATAATAATATAGACGGCCCTCTACATGAAGAGGCAGTCCCTCTTTCTCTTAGTACACTTACCAGATAAGCTACGCCATATAAATCATGGTCAAATGCTGCAAATTAACACTAAAGATTATGTCGTGGGATAGATTCAACTTCTTCAAAGTGTTTTAGCTACATTTTGTAATGTTTCATGATAGACTTATTGCACGGCGTACTTAGAATAAAACATTAGAAGACATCAGGCACACCCTATTTAGCTGTCTTCACTGAGTCAAGATCCAGCGTCAGAACATTTCAATATTACAAATTATGTTTATGTCATAGTATTATTGCAAATAGACGAACGTTAATCAAATATATACTGAACTAAATCCTATGCTGTCACAGTACTAGTAGAATACCATTATAATATTATGATATAATTTTGATGATGAAATAAAATCTGACTGAAAACAATTTATATATATATAAATCTCACTTTCAGTTTGTTTGGCATGTCGATAAAGTTATGTGCATTACACTGCATAAGGCTGTCTCTAATCAGAGAATCGGAATAGTTGTTATGTAACGACCTGCTGTCATTATTGCTCCATAGCAACTGCTCCAAGAACTACAGCCACGACACCACCACCAACAACAGCAAAAACAACAATCATCCAAACAACGCCAACAACAACAACAACAATAGCGACCACACTGCCAACAACTCCGTTAACAATAACAAACGCGAGCTCTATCTCCCAAACCACAACGACAGTGACGGCTCACCGGACTACAGCTAAGCCAAGGATTGTGACAGTGACAACTGCCCCATCCGACGTAACGTCCCAAATGAACGAAATGTTGTCACAACTTCAACAGGGTGCTGGAAAGTCAGATTGCTCCTTTGGTCGTGTGCTGCATCATACCACACTCTCCGGTGGACTTCGAGCTGGGAATTTTTCACATCAAGGCATCGTCCGCACAATGCAAGAATGCAAGTCTCGATGCTGCAGACAAAGCACGTGTGACTTAGCCGTGATGATGCGCGGTGCGTGCTTTTCTGTCAGCTGTAAATCAGCAGTCCTTTGCAAGCCAAGGAAATCCCTGTTACCAACATTCAGCTTAATCATGGCTTACAGAAACAAGCCAGGCATAGAAGGTAACGAATGGCGTGAACATCCTTTACTTAAAACCCTTTGCGTTCGCTACAGCTGTGTGTCGTTACCTCGTTAATGGAATTGTCATTATATTACTTTGCAAAACTTATAACCAAATAAAAACCTGTGTAGATTGAATATCAAGTACTGATAAGTAAATGGAAGCTTTGTTTCTACCGCTAAACGATAAGATTATAACTTAAACCAGATCCAAGTTATTATAATAATGCGGAGGTATGTCTTATATTAGTACTTACCTGGAAATGTTAAGGAACTAAAGAATTAGCTTGTGGTAGGCTACAGAACACATAATATACTGAAACATAGTTTAGAAGAGCAGCATTAAGAGAGTTTGAGAAATTTAGTGCTTTTTGTTGGAAATCGCAAGTAGCACCTTTAAAAATATTCAGTTATATTGTGTTGGTTTTACATTAAGCCCCTTACTCAAACGGTTAAGACGAGGACCTAACTTGTGCACTATATCTAAAGGTGGAGCTTTCATTGGTTCTGTGAAGCATGTTCCCCATGGAACCCGCTCGGTCAATTGATACCTATTGCTTTATCTGTTGTGTGATTTCTTTGTTTCATAGAACTATCTACTGCTTATGAGAATATCACAGCGTGGCGACAGGTTGAAAATACTCCAACGTCTGTTATTTCGGAAATGAAACCAACGGTATTGCCGAAAGCCCAACCAAGCAATGGAACAGACATCGCAGTTGTTGACTTACCAAAGCCGGATTTCTCTTCTTTGAAGTCATGGTGCTCTACTGACTTCGTGCTAGAAGGCGTGAAATTGGCTGGTGGGTTACACGCTGGTCCGTATGTTGAGATTGGTAGATTGGATGATATGAATGAATGCGTACGTCGTTGTTGTGATTGGAGATACTGCACCGTAGCTTTCCTGGACCGCGGCTTCTGTTATGCTGTGCAGTGCACTGACAAAGACCTGTGTAAGGCCTCCGTAGCAGATGCATTCAGTAGCCTAGGTTATGTCATAAGAGATGGGTCAAGTCTGTTTTCATCAGTGAAGGAAGCTCTCCACGATACCATGTACACCATAAGACCACAAGAAGGATTGCACTTGGCACCGTTAAAAGTACCCCCGCTCGTTAACAGTCGTTTGACTTCAAATGGGCTTAAGATCGATGGATTATCAGGTTCAGTTGATCATGCAGATGCGAAAAGCGTCAATCAATCATCATCGTTAAGGAAACCTGAAATTCCAATCCCACCAGCCGTCTCTCCTTTGCCTCATCCTATCAACACTGGTGAAAGGGTCCTCGAACGTTGCCAGACAGGTGATACCCTTCATAATATGAAACTTCTTGGTGGCATACATGCTGGCATTTTCAACGACCATGGAGAAGTCAACGATATTGAGACTTGTGCTGATTACTGCTGTAAAGACAATGCATGTGATTTGGCATACCTCGTATCGAAGAAATGCTACTCTGTGAATTGCTTCACGAAAGAACTATGTGCAACGTTCAATGCGCCAAGTGACTTTATCGAGGTTGTGATGACCTTTGTGACAAGAAACCAAACAGGTATTCTATTCTTTTGCTTTCTTAGTTTACTTCTGTGATGCCATGAAAATCAATATACCATAAGTGCTGTAAAAGATGATGTGTGTGCGACTTTGGTCTATGAGCATATTTATACGACAACTTTGTCATCGAGCAGAAAATAACGTGAGCGGTAATTAACATCCTACCAGACAGATTGTAAAAATCTGAAATAATTATAATTTGCTCTTTAAATTGAAACAATATGATGCTTACAATCAGGTTTGAATTTTGAAATGTTTACTAAATTCCAAGCTCGCTTGGTATTGCATTCCAATCCTTGACAGCATTAGACTGAAACGAAATATGATTTGCACTGTGATATTCCTTTTAGCAACCCCAGTGGTCCATCCAGAAGAATCAAATTTTGCTGTACCGACTGCAAAGACTCTGACAACAAGAGGAACCAAAAAGAGGACAACTCCAACTACGAAGACTACTCCGACGACTCGGTCTACGACCGTTGTATCCACACCAGGAACCACAAAAGTGACCGTTGATGAAGCAACAACAATAGCAACAACAACAACAACAACAACAACAACCACCACCACCGGAACCACACAGCCGACAACAACGAAAAAACCACCAACTACTGCCCATAAAACAGCCAAACTGCCATCAGAAGGTGTTCATCCAAACACTACACATCGTCACACACCGACAACAAAGGCAAAGGTATTGAAAAAGCAGCCGACGAAAAGTAAACAAAATAAAGAAGCGAGCAATAAAAAGGTGCATAAAAAGAACAATGACAAGAAATTGACGAAAGAATATTTAAATTCTCTTCTGGCGCAGTTAGAAGCTGACGAATTTGGTAGTGGTTCTGGGAAACCAGCCACAAACAAACATGGTGCGAAGAAAATGAGTGTAAAACCTACGGCGAAGAAATCGTCATCAAAACCCAAACCATTGAAGAAAATCATAGCAAAGAAAACTCACAATAAAGTTAATAAGATCAAAGTAAATAAGAAGAAACCTATGAAAACAGAAACGGCGAGTAATCGGAATGAATTACCCAATCACCGTCGACCTATGCCACTGTCACTCAATGATATACAGACTATCGAAGAACTCAGTCCGGACCCACCAAGTAAGTATTGCACTCTCGGTAAGCTGTGCGTGTTATATGCAGTGGATAGGTTTAAACATTTCAGGCTAATTTTAGAGAACTGTGCAGCTAATAGTTTTAATTATTATTTTTAATTGTAAATTGATTTATTTTGATTGAATAGTTGTTTCTCTTGTGGAATGTAACAAGTGCTAATTGATCTATCGAAATATTCACATTCACTTTACAGCTAACTGCTAATTAATCCGACTTCCATTTTTAAGCTGCTTCAGTAAAAGTGCGAAATTATGGAATTAATACCTAAAGATTAACATTTTTCCAAAGCTGAGCACTGCTTAATTTGGTAATAGTCTTAATGAATTAATAGTACTTATTTATAGGTAATACATCGCGTGTAATTACCGTCATTTTCAAATGTTGTGATATATCGATCGTTTTTGTAAAAGAATGTTTATACTTTATAATCTGCCTTTATGCTGTTGCCGAAGGAATACCAGAATGATTGCCGTGTGTGTGGAAATGAAGTATTTCAAACTTGACCCGTTCGCGTGATCCTCCATAAAGACGTTTTATGTTGTGTAAACCAATCTATTGTATACATGGTATGTTTTGCTCCGTGATAGGACCAATCTTTATTGTATGATGTTGTTTTAGGAGAGCTTGATCGTTGTCCTGCTGATAAGTTCGGCTGTGACCACTTCTGCATCACACTCAGACACGGTGGACATCGATGTATGTGCCACAGAGGATATCGTCTCTCAGAGGATGGAAGAAGATGCATCAGTACGTTTCTTTGATTATAATTATATTTGTTCGCCTTACAAGGACTCGTAGTATCACACACAGTATTGACTCTACTTGTGCTCAAGTTATTCATACATAATTCGTATTATGCGAAACATTGAACAACATTGTAGTATTTTATAATTATTTTAAATTTAAATTATCAAATATTATTGGCAAATTAAAGCGCTATCTACCATATTGTAGGTATTAACAATCAACTATACCTCAAAGCTAATCATTATTTTAAATATCTTTAGCCGTGTGCATTGCTGCACTTTTTGGAAGTTTTACATTGTTAAAGAGGTTCTAGGATTTCTCTGCAATATGAAATGGTGATCTTCTTGATTTCGTTTTCAGATCAAGAAGAATGCGATGCAAAGGCACACAAATGTGATCAATTCTGCGTGTATGACTCCAACAACTTCGTGTGTCAATGTAGGTCTGGATTCTACAGGAACAAAGATACGAACAGCTGCGAAGGTAGGCCTCGATACCATGTTAGGCATCTTGGATTCTTGGTGTATTGGTATTATATGATGATGTATTGAATGTTGATTTGTCTTTCTTTGGTGTTACTTTGTCAGTGGCATCTGACCGTGGTTTATGGCGTAGTTAATGTAGTAAGTGCATTAAGAGGAAGAGGGACGGCCTCCTCTTTATGTAGAGGACCGTCTATAAAATGGCATCTTAGGCATTGATGTTGTCCTCTTCTTGTATACCTATGCTGGGCTTCTTCACATACCTGGTTTCAACCTGTCATATGAATGTTCGGTGTTACGTCATCATTTTCAGATCTTAATGAGTGCAGCATGGGAATTCATGGCTGTGATCAGCTTTGCGTTAACAACGTCGGAAGCTACGTTTGTCAATGCAGGAAAGGATACCGCTTGACAGATGACAGAATGACATGTGAAAGTCAAGGTCAGAAATGTAATGTCGTAACAAGAAAACGTAATTTGTAAGCGAATCAATAACTTACCCTACAATTAACATAAAAACAATTCCTATACATAAACTTTGTTATCAAGAATGTCACCGACTTGAATTATTATGACCTATTTGTCAAAAGAGAGTGCAAATCAAAGATAAAATTCTGTAGATCTCTGAGATATTTTGAACTTTATGTATATCGTTGATAATCGGTAAATGAGTCAACCATAATCAAGTGAATGACGATTTGTTGCTTCAAATGCTTGTCTGTGAAATACATCGTCAAGTGTTTCATAATAAGCTTTGGTGGCGTGCATTGGCTTGAGACTAATTGGGGAAGATTTGTGGCTGTGTGGCATTGGCTCGTTGGCACACAACATTGCCTAGTTATAAAATTCCTATTTCGCGTGAGGAAGGTCGTCAGTCGATCTCACTCCTGCAGTGATGATGCAATACAAATGAAGCTATCTCAGATCTCTTCTACCTCAGATTACCATAATTAGTTCTTCTGTTAATGGAAATTTAATCATAATTATTATAAAGTACAACAGATAAGCAATATGAGCGACATCAATAGACCTTTTTCACAAGCTACCATTTTGGAAAAAAGTAAGTGCATCATGGGGAAGGCTGATGTCTCTGATTTCTAGATATGGAGGAACCTGGATTTTAAACTGATGCAGATTCCTTCAAGCTGTGCTACTTTCTTTAAAACATATAATTCTTTTCAATATTATGGGTCAGAAACCTAGTCTCTTGGTTCCTTCAGGCAATCAACATGCCCCACAATGCACTGGTCTGCCCCATAATGGTAGCTTGTGAAATAAGTCTATTGAAATCACTTAACTCCTACTTTGGATAAGATATATTTTAACAATATATGCTATTTCCATTGCCTGAAATATCACTCAAATTGACTGACCATCTACATAAAGTTCTTTGCAGCACATGCATTTGATTTTAAAGATTCTATTTTGTAGTATGTAGCACTTGAAGCATTAAAAATGCCTGGATATCCTCTAATTTTTTCTTTTGTTTCTTCTTCTGATATCAGATGCTGATCATGGAGGTGTAAAGAAGTCGAACATCGAAAGAGCAAACGCAATGTTTGCAAGTACGTCATCAGTCGTAACAAATTGCAATACTAAAGCTGATTATCTCTGTCTGTTAATCTATTGCATTTAACCCCAACTAGGGGGCCGTACAGCGCTCCTCTCTTTGCAGGCATTTCATATAGCTAAACACATTCATTACTTTATTCATTGTTTGTTTATATGTTTCCGCATGATCTTACTCCTAATTTTTCTGTTTTCAGTTCCAGCAACTGTCAATAATATGATTAACATGACAATAGTGAAAGAAGGAAAGAACGCCCTGTTGTCTTGTAAGGCGAGGGGCTTCCCTCAACCCAAGATTGCATGGACCATCGGTGCTGGCAATGTCATCCCATCTAACTCAGCTACCAATCGCTTCGTCGTTTTACCTGGGGGTAGTCTACTGATCGAGCACTCCAAGGTGACTGACAGTGGCTCATATCATTGCGTGGCTTCCAACAAAGCCGGCACTTCAATAGCAGAAATAAAATTGAAAGTCGATGACGTCGATGAATGTGCTGAAGGCATTCACCGTTGCGAACAGATGTGTACCAATCAGATTGGCAATTACACCTGTTCTTGTTACCATGGATACGAGCTTGCATCAGATAGTTTCTCTTGTGGAGGTAGGTAATATGCTCCTGTTGACTTTCCTGTGATATCTCTTGTTCATGTTCGCGATCTTAGAATATTTGGATCTTGAATGTTGCAGATGTTGACGAATGCCAAAGTAACGTTTCTGTCTGTGGTCAGTTGTGCTTCAATTCACTTGGTAGTTTTGCGTGTGGCTGTCGAAATGGATATGAACTCGAAAGAGACGGACGATCTTGCATGGGTGAGTGCCAATGTCACCTGGTATATGGCATATTCTTACCATGAAGAAATGGACGAAATGTTTCTCGATCTATCCCCTCAGTATAACTATAAAATTTTACAAATTCAACCTGAGAAGAAGCCCTTAGTGGACGTTCGAAAGATGTCAAGGCGAACATAAGACATTAAATTTATCCTAATGACGTAATAATTATGCCGCCTAGACGTTTTTCGTCGCTAGGATGTTACAATGTTGATAGTTTCGCCAACCGCGTTGAAAATCTACCAGTTTTTATTCTACCCATGTACACTAGGTGACTTGTGTATAATCTTTCCTCTTGTACAAGTGAAGAGGAACCTCCATTTGTTCACCGTATAGTGAATATATGACTCAGTATGGCCTTATCTTTGCCTTCTCCCAGTCGATATCGTGTTGAGGCAACTTCCTCGGTCTCATTCCACTAACATGGCAGAATATAGAAGCATGATGGACATGTATTTGGAAAAAAGGAAATATTCAAACAATACACAAATAGAAGGCGTTGAATAAACGCACTTACACTAAACGGTTTACAGATGCGTATACAAAATTTACTATACTTTATTTATTGCATAAATGTTTAATAATTTTGGATTTAAACTGCTCGGATGAAGGAGCACACGCGATGTCCTCAGGCAAATCGTTCCATATTCTTATAGCACGATTGAAAAAAGAATGATGTCGGCAGTTAGTTGATGCATTGTCAACGTGAAATC
>OFHS01000031.1:63657-74184 GCA_900245855.1 Calvadosia cruxmelitensis | reverse complement strand
AAAAAAATAAAAAAAAAAATAAGAAGAATAAAAAAATAAGAAAAAATAATAAGAAAATAAAAAAATAAGAAGAAGAATAGATGAACAAATGAATTAATTTAAGAATGAATTGTGGGCCAACGAACAAATGAGAGAAAATAATGAACGACAAAATAAGTGAATGAAAGATTGAATGATAGAATGAATGAACAAATAAAGAAAGAAATGAATGAATAAATGAATAAATTTAAGAGATTTAAAGTGAACGAATAAAAGAATAAAGAAAATGTAGAATTTATTGATCTGGGATTCAAACAATTTCCCGAGAAGAGGACTGTATCAAATTAGGAACATGTATCGGTCCAATGTCCCTGGTATCTAATGATTACAACCCGCAAGACAAGAGAAGAGACTTGTGTAATAACCTAACGAACTAAATCATGTTAAACACAAGAATCACATAGAAGACGCATCTCCGTTGGTCGCAACCATCAGATCTTAAATAAGGTTTCACTACAATTTATACTAAGCTAGTTTACATATTGTCACAAATTAACCATTCGTCACAGATGAGTAAAAAGAATGATCTTTAAAAGTAAGTGAAATATCATATCAAAGTATTTATTTCAGCATAATCCTAAAAAAGTTGGATTTAAATCAATATTTCTTTCAATAGAAAATTACCACAATGGTGCTTTATCTGAGTATGATCAATACCGAGGAGACATTAAAAAGCGTGGCAATGGCACATCACAAACTAGCCAATAATCGAAGAAAAATAAAATACAAAACACTTGAAAGCATGCTTATAAAATACATCAAAAGACGTACATGTTTCGTTTTTTGTAGGTTACATATCACAAGTTTTCCATGACTTTTCTTCGTAAGAATAGGAATGTTTGCACTTGGTAAAATTTGTAACGATGTTCCTAAACATACTGACAGGTCTGCTTTCCTAAGACAAAATAAACATCAGAGAACAATTTGATAACAGCCATTATAGTCATATTTAGCCATTCAGTAATACGGGTAACGCATTGCACAATGAAGTCAAAGGCACTTCAAAAATACAATACAATGAAACCAAAACAACAACAACAACAACAACAACGAAAGATTGAACGTGATTGTAAACTTATTGTTAGTCCACCACTCCTGTTTGAGGCGATGGGGGTATTTGACCACTCAGCTAAGGATTACCTCGTCAAAGTTGGGCATAACATCCAACCAAGCAAAAGAGAAAAGAAGGCGACCAATCTTTTCTAGCCCAAAAGATCTACAAGGCTATTCAGCGTGGTAAAGCTGCTTCTTATTTCGAACCTTATTTCCCGGAACGTTAATGTATACCTTTTGAGCTTACAATAAGTCCTCTTCTTATGCAGCTATAAGCTAGCTTATAACAACACAAGTTGGAAAATCAAGGCAGATGAATCAGCAAAACAATTACAGTAGTATGGTATACCGTATACATGACAAGGCATTTCAATTTTGTACTGTTAGCTGGAATGACATTTTTTCTCAGGTATTTGATCCTATAAAATTATGGTCTCCTAAATAGAGAAATTTTTCATTCTTATGAGATGACGCAACATCATGTAAGTTTACAAACATTTGTAGACGTCTCTATGCTAAAAGCATTAGTTATACAAGAACAACTTACCTTGAGTGACTTTCTGATTCCATGAGGTCTTGGTATGGTAAATTATGTTCCCAATCCAAGATAGAATCCAACAGCTTGCCTCTGCATGATATCAACACAATGCACTCAAGCTAGTAGCGGAGGTCAATTACATGCGACAGCCAATTGTAAGCTACAATAAAAGCTTTGTCACTTTCCAAAGGAAAAGACAATGTGGAAATACCATATTGCTGTTTGGTTAAAAGAATTTCAAATGTAAAAGATATGGAAGTAAACATTCCAAAAGAAGCTTGGCTCTAGGTTGTTCAAAGTAAACGCTTTCTGCTTGCTGTTTTAAACACGGTGCCTTAACTCTCTTTTACGCAGAGAAAATAACCATTCTTTACCTGCAGTTGGAAAGGCCTCTCTTGCCTAGCTTAGTGCAAAGATTGCCAGTTCTTTTCTGACCAACAGTCTCCACAGGGGCATCTCTGACATAGACTTGATGACATTTATCGCAGTGCTCGGTGAACATGTTGCCGTGAAGTTCAGCGAGCTTGGATCTGAAATTTTCATAGGTAATTCAGCTGACAATATTTGCTCTCTAAAGGAACTCAAAATGACATTCCACACCTGACTGAAAGCATATAAATGGATAACAAAACTAAGAATAATTACAAGTATCTATGCTGGTGGAAAAAGTAAATAAACAGTTGTGGAACCATATTAAATGGGGAAAGATTCCTAAGAGAAGTTGCAGTCTACCATAATTGCCTTTCAGAAAATGTGCCAATAATCAAGATAATGAACCAAACGGAGGTAATTGTCTGGGCATGAAAGGTCATTCAGCAAAATTGCACTATCAGCTATTCGTTTCAAATGGCCAGTACACGATGACGTAACGATGCTCGCTCGGCGGCAGAGAGATAAGGGAGATTGTTCTTGCAGATTAACGAGGGTGCGTCTAGCTCAACAGCAGAGCAGTGGACCGGCAATCACAAGGTCGTAGGTTCGACTCCCACGGCGTGCCACTTTTTCTGTACTTTGAGCAATCTCGGTTTCCAACAGGTTATGGGTGCTGTGCGAGATGAGGCTGGCCCGGTGGTTGAAATACCCACAACCAATGAGTATGCTTTGAGGGGGAGTGCTGGAGAGTGTATCTTTACATTAGACACTCTACAAAGCAACTCATGGTCGCTCGTAACATGAAAGACGGTCGTGTACCAAATGGCCGGTACACGACGACGTAACGAGGCTCACTCGGCGGCAGATATATAAGGGAGATTATTAGTGCACATTAACGAGGGTGCGTCTAGCTCAACGGCAAAGCAGTGGACCGGCAATCCAAAGGTCGTGGGTTCGACTCCCATGGCGCGCTACTTTTTCTGTACTTTGAGCAATCTCGGTTTCCAACATAATTAACTCAGCGTAACATGCACTTTTTCAAATACAGCTTACATACATTGAAGATCCTTATGGTGGTACGAACCTGGGAAATCCTGATCTCAGATGAAGTCCATCGACATTTTGACTCACGATAAACATTGGATAACCAGCAGCTTCGAGGCTCACTAACGCCATGTGAGTAGGTGATGGAATAGCATCATTAAATCCAGCAGCAAACGTGGGCTGTTTGCCTTGATTTTCAAGCGTCCATACACCATTTGGGCCACGGAAATCTGGTATACCAACAGACGTACTAATTCCTGCCCCTGTGTGGAAAACAGTATGTTTACTTTGTCGGATAAATTCGGCCAATTTTTCAACCTTTTCGTTTACCAAAGCTTCATGATCAAAAATCTGCATAAAAACATAAAGGACAATTAATTCAACAAAATAAATAAATGAACAATAAATGGCGTATATATTTAAAATACAGATGAAGATAATATGTACAGACAACAAATACTAAATGAACGCTCCTCGATCCACCGGACTGGAATTTATGCACTGCGCGGCGGAGATCTCCGCCGCGCAAATCTGGCCTGCTGGATCCGCAGCCGCGCAGATTCTGAGAATTGAGCTCAGCTGCAGACATTTTCATCAGAAAAACAGGCTCTGTCCGCGCAATACTTACTGTAACTCTGTTTTACATGCTGATAACCGCGGCCGGACCGCGCATCTATGTCACATCAACGAGAGGCCAACCGCGCAAAATATTTCGGAAAATTTTTCTCCGCCGCGCAAAATACAAATATTCCAGTCTGGTCGATCCATAGGCCTAGGAGATGGATTCTTAGGTGACGAAAACACCCTGCTCATTTCACCTACGTCTATTTAGAAAAAGATGTAATCAAATCTAAGGAAAGCAATGGATATTTCTTGAAAACCGATAGAGCCATGACGGCTAAAATAAAACGTAGCATAATGTTGGTAGGCTCAGCAAATTGGCAAATTTATATAGGTCTCATAGACTCATACGGAGTACCCACCTCAGGAAGGCCGCATTTTCCCTTATTCGAATAGTCACTCAGTCCTGCAGCGTAATTAACAGACATCTAGAAGGTCATTCAATTTACATGTAATAGAAAAACCTCAAAACGGTTCCAGAATCATTCAAAACTATGTTAAACGAGCTCAAAGGGTCTTGGCAGCCATTGCTACTCGAATATTTGGATTTGTTGATAGCGATTTCCTCGTAATGAGGCTCATCTATGATGTGGCCAGCAGCATGGCGCATCCAAATGTTGATGTCACAAAAGTAAGGTAAAAATCTTGACTGTTTGCTACGTTGCTGTTCATATGTGATATCACTAATGCCTTTGATAAGATATATTCAAATGAAGACAATTTTATTATCTCTTGCTTTTTCAAATAAATTTGCAACAGGGTAAGCTCTGTGCTTGGCAAAAATGTCAAAGAATATGGAAAAAAGTTTATGTTCGATGGTGAAGAGGAAACGTGCTGGAATTCAGATCAGGTGACTATATCGCAGGCCCCTTGATTTCCAAAGGCTTGGACCTCCGTTTTTGTATTAGTGTTGTTTATGACAGACAATGCAGGCCTAAGTGTATAACATAAATAATAACTAGTTAACTACAAGTCAATAACATAGAAGCTCTCGGAGCATGACTCACGGATAATGCATCCATATGATAATTACAACGTAAATAACATAAGACATGAAATACAGTCAAACCTGCCTTAATTAACGACACCTTCATTAAGCGGACACCTCTTCTGGCTAACGCGGACAGTGGACCCTTTCCCTTAACAGCAACGTCACCGCTATTGTCGCTCTTGAAGCGTGTCAAGCAATAGTCAATTAACGCCCACAAAAGAAATTTCACGCNACGCAAGGATGTTTATTGATTCACTGCATTTCCCTACACTCTCCTGGAATATTATTGCTCAACTTTTTAGTCGAGTCATTGTCTGTGAAGAAAAAAAAACACTCCGTTTTCCCCCTCTCATAGCATAGACGTCACGTTACCATAGTAACCATGAGTCAAAAANCGTGAGTCAAAAAGTCATAGGCCTAAGACATAAGACATAAGTGGTAGGCTTAGCCTCTGCTCTCTAAGCCTGAGATCTGAGTAGGCAGGCTATAAGGCATAATCTCTAACCGAAATTCCGCACCGCGCATTTAAAAGAAAATTCAACAAAATCCGCACAATATTGCCAAAAATTTGAATTAGTGGATGTAAATTATGTCACCATAGAGTAAAATTCCGCGAAATCGTAGGAGCAGAAATTTAGCGTTCCCCGCGAAAAAGTAAAACTTCACATACTGGTGTGAATGGTAGGTTTACAGCTTAATTAATTTATTATCCCAAACTTGAAGGTGTATTTAATGTAGTATGAACTAATTCCCTGCACAGAATGGCATTATAATCCGCACCCACGTAGAAAACGCCGATTCCAAGCAATTTCTAGATAAGGTTTGCAATAACACGCAATTTTGTCACATAAAATGTTTATTTCTATTATTAATTTCAACTGGCGTGGAGGTACCCACACAATTGGAGCCATACAAAGTTAGGCCTAATCAAGTAATTATTCAAAAAAAGATTTGTAACCGTAGTGGATTGCTGCAAATATAGAGTAATTTTGTATCCCTGCATTATGCCAACTGTGATGTAAGGTATTTAGCCGCGTCTGGCCGTGATTTATGGCGTAGTTTATGTAGTAAGTGCATTAAGAGGAAGAGGGACGGCCTCTTCATGTAGAGGACCGTCTATATTATTTTTATATAAGGTATGTAAGACTTGGCGTGTAGATAGAGAGGAGACGAGTTCATATGGATGATATGTGTAATCGTGGCAGCTACGATGGAAGGTAGCTAGCCCGTCCGAAGGTTTGAGAGTGCAGATTGCGAGAGAATTATGTTACGAAACAAGACATTTATAATGACTGATGGAGGGCGCTGATTGGCGGTCTGAGTGCTGACGTAAATGCTTGATGAGGCTACCACAATGTCACCAACTCACCATTCATATTGAATCAAGCTATGGCTTACAATGTCGCCATAATTATATTGTTTTGTTTTGTCCCAGGGTTCACCGCAGTTTATCAGTCTGACCTTTGACTCCCCTGTCTATGTAAAAGGACTCCAAATTCAATTTCAAGGAGGATTTGCCGGAAAGGAATGCTACATTTCGGAAAGCAAATCGGAAACAGAAGTGGTGTACTTCTATCCAGAAGATAACAGCAGTTTACAAGTATCCTTTGTCGTGCAAGTTGTAACCAACCGGCAATATTTGCCTAATACAGTGAAACCTTTCTAAAATGGTCACCTCTGGTACCTGAGAAAAATGGCCTTTATAGACAGGTGGCCTTTCTGTCCAGGTTGATTTCTATAGAAAGTGTCATTTTAGGGTTATGAAGAGTGGCCTTTATGCACAGGTGGCTTCTCTATAGATGTGGCCACTAGTACAGGTTTGACTGTATAATTACAATGTATTGGCCTAATGGCCTACGCTGTTAATTTAGTTCTCCTCTTATTGTAACCAATACAAAGTTTAATCAATTACCAACATGGTATGTTTTACAGGATGACGAGAGCACTGAACTAATTTCCTTCAGATTGAATCTACCTGAACTATCAACCCTCAATTTCTCATTAAAATTTATTCGTTAAATCATACTTGACTAAAACCTTTGGCTCACAATCGTGAGTTTGCATCATACATTTCTCATTCGTACATCTGGGGGAGAGGTGGACACACAATAGTAAAGTTTTCACAATCACCAGCAACAGAAAGAACAATCTGGATGCGCCATGTATGATGACATCAGCGACAACAAGATCCCTGTTGCTAGGCAATGCCAATAATGATGCATAAAACAATCCTACGTGAGTGGGATCTGTTATGCGATTTGTATAGTAAGAAATCAGTCAGTCAGACCTGCAGTGATCTTGACTCGATGTCAGCTTGTTCCAGGATTGAAGAACAAATTAATAATGACTGTCAAAATTCAAGTAGGAGGAGTCACGCAGTAAGGATATCATCACCATATTGTGACGATGACGTCAACAGTCCTTTAAATTTTGCACTTCAGAAGATCATATATAGCTTATCAGTTCACATCACTTGAACGATCAACTTCAAACATGTCTTGATGTCCATGGCAATCATGAAATGAAGATTAAGAGCTTTATAACAGACTTTCTCTCATGAAGTCTGAGCACAGTGTGCACCAGTGTCCTCGTCAGAAAATACGCAGCAGATTCGATCCAACTGATCTGGTTTTTCTGTATAGATTCAAATATATACAAACGCATGTTAATAATGTCTAAATACTAATGACAGAAATACGACGTGACGATATAAAATGAATACATAATTTACCTTCGGTGAGGCTTGCAGCACCGTGCATATAACTAAAATTTCTTCGCTTTACCGTTAACGATTGTGCTCCACGCTCCGGCGAGACTTAATACGACTGATTAACAATATCACAATCAAGTTTATTTACAAAAAATATACATGTGACATCAGAACGCGCATGCGTAATGTAGCGTCAACAGCTTACTTCAAACAAAATAGAATTATTAATGTAAACATCTTCTTATCATATTCAGTTGTGATGTTTGTAATCACTGTTTAGTGCGCAATACTCTGCTGTTTGGTAATTGGGGTGATTGTCTATATAAATTTATTAATTAATAGTCCTCTTGCAATAATTTTGATAATGAATTCATTGGAATGGTGAAACTTGACTTAATTTGCAGACATTCCACACTTCGTTTGATAAACCGATATCAAATCTTCGAGTAACTTTCAAGAACAGCACAGACTTTTTTGGAAGAATTGTTGTGTACAAATTTCATTTGCTATAGTATATTTAATTATATTTTCTATAATTAACAATACTCACATGTTTTAAAAGAAACTGCTGTAATGCAGTATTGATTTTTCAAAGTTTGGGCATCTGGTGGATTGTATTGGATAGGCCTAATAGTTTGAAATATTCACTAGACAATTTTGGTGACCATAACGTCCAATTGTTTGTGCGTTTGTTACAAGCTGCCTTGAGGCTACAACCTGTGTTAAGAGGCCACTTTCTTCATTGGTCTCTTTCACTTGGGTGGCTGTGGAAGATCGACTTGACTGTAAACTTGAGAATAAGCTGCATTATATAAATATTCTATTTTAGTAGTCATACATACTGTAGGTAGTAGCAATCTAGTTATTTTGTTACCACGTTACCACAATTCTGTTATTTTGTTACCACGTACTGGACAATGCAAACAACCTGAGGTAAATGATTACTACTACTCACTGTACTCAGTCTTCATGATTTTTCTACAGTTCATGCATGGATAGTTTCTACAACTATCCTCGGTTATAAATTTTAAAACTTATTATGATAGTGCAGCTGCATCCCACGGTTGCAGAAGCTGAGCTACGTCACTTCCTTGATAAAATCTTCGTTTTTGACTACAGCAATTACTGTATCAGTCCGTTCATTTCGAGTCCAACAAAGTGTGTTAGCCGGCCAATCTAGAAACCCACCACCTGTTGTTTCATCACAGATGAACTCGTCGTATTCCAGGTCTAAAGTCTCTTTGTTTGGATAAACTCGCTTCGTTTCATCCTCATTTGGTTGCCTACTCTTCAACAGTTCAGTCACAAACTGCGTGTGGACTTTTGCAGTGTCTATTATATGACCACGTTCAATTAAGTTTTGATAAGCTTTCTCAGCTTTGGTGTAATATCCTCCTCGTACAGCAGCTTTGGGAGCGCTTTTCCTGGAGTCAGATGACGAGGCTGACTTTTGGGATGGCTCAGTGGCATCTGTTTTAGTATCTCCAACCTTTCGCCCGGACGATTTGTTGGACTTCATGTCTGCAATTACAATGAATTAGATGAAACCAGACAACCTGCGGCGGTAGTGAACTAGCGCCAAAAGATTTCTGAGTTTGCGAAGGTGTGGGCCTTTAAAGACCTATCCTTGAATCCTTCCTCCAGTTTATCGGTTACAAAGTTACAAGTTACGCAGTATTTCCACCGGCAACGTCATGCGATTTCTGAACAGGTCAACAGGAGTGGACTGAAATTCTTCAAAGTCACTGAAAACTGAATGAAGACTTTGCGCCATCTTGTAGCAGCCTCTTCTTTCATATCACCATATTGAATAAACCTCGATGTCGTTTCTATGGCAACATCGCTTACAAAAAAGCTTACGAGCTTTGATGTTGTTGTTTGAAAGCATGTTTCATTAGTTCTTTAGCGATGGTGTCTCAGAAGCGACCCTCCAAGGCTATTAATACGGTAAGATTGCCTTTCCCTTCCCTATTCCTATCAAATGTTCTTCCTGTGTCGATTATAGGCAAGAGGTTCACAGTCCCTAACTTGTTTCAAATACCCTCACGTTGTGCATATTCTACGTTTTAGACCGAAACGCTTGTTTATAATTTTCTATGCTCAATTCTGCAGAGAGATAAGAAAGCTGTCGCAAATGCAGCCTCTGCTCAGAAATCTCATACCAAAGCTGAGCTCACGTTCAAAGGGAGAGGAAAGCGGAAGGTTTGCAGGCCCAAACACCTGTTATTTTTCTGTTTGTTGTATAGCCTATGGGCTAATTGAATTTATTTATTTATTAATGGTTTTAAAATGTTTATGTTTTTGGTTTTATTTAGGATGATGATGAAAGTGCACAGACTGGTCTAGATGACGCTGATGACTGGGTGCAGGTCTGTTTTGTTTGCTATTAAATAAGTACAACAACTTTGGGGTGACAGTACAAGCTAGTTACATGCAAAGAGTTTTCACAAATGATATGAAGTATGTAATTAAAGTTGATTTTGCTTATATTTAACCTGAAAAATTAAATGTAGGGGTAAAATAAGATTTCGTAAATGTTTGCATATAGAGGATTTTCACATGCAGTACAATCCGCTAAATATGAAACCTCAGGACTGCTCTATGTTAGTTTTATTAAGTGATGGTTTTATTACCGGAAAATGTATTGCCTAAAAAAAGAGTGCAGGAGAAATATAGGAACACAAAGATTTGATTTTATAAATCAACTGGTTTTAGTTAACCATGGTTTTATTAAACGAAGTGGATATTCGTCCGGTAACCGGAATAGTTGTTGCTCGCGCTATTCGTCCGGTAATTGTTCTGCGCACGCGCCAAACAAAAAACAATACGGCGCTAATCATTCACTCGCCATGGCGGACGAGAACGTGGAACGTAGATGATGTGGGGCCATGCGGTGGAGATTCTTTCGTGGAATTGCTGTTGGTTGGCAACTTGACTCATTCCAAGATTGAGAACTTGCAATCGGTAATCGGTAATGCAGAGAATGATAAATATATGCAGCAAGTTGGCAGTTTTGCACCAACCTTGGTTGGCAGAGTGACACCACACCATCGTTTCTAACGTTGCTGGCAAGTTCGTTTTTGCACGCCGAAGATTACAACAAGAAGTGCTGCTCCAAGCTTACGCTACTCCACAATCTGTGATTTTAAACAGTGTGTA
>OFHS01000031.1:28641-63587 GCA_900245855.1 Calvadosia cruxmelitensis | reverse complement strand
ATAGCAGCGAGTCTCTTGAAAGTAAAACAACTTGGATTTAAGTGCTGTCAGTGCGCAACAGTCCCTGACTGCATTTTCTGCTGTGCGCTCTGCGCTAGCAACACAAGTGATTCACGAAAGTATCTGATTTTGACCAATCTTAATGCATCCTCGATTATTTGTAGAATAATTTGTATGAGTCCTATCCGCGCCATCCGCCCATTCTCAAAGTCAAAACATCTGTTCTCCGCGCAAAAACACGGAGTGCAAACTGGCATAACACCAACGCTGTTGTTCGACGTGTTAGTTTTCGATAGGCGCGTGCGCAGAACAATTACCGGACGAATAGCGCGAGCAACAACTATTCCGGTTACCGGACGAATATCCACTTCGTTTATTAAATGATGCCCACTGTATTTGATTAGCTTAAACTGTAAGCGTTATATTTGCATATACTGTACTGTAAGCTGCGTTCACTTTACAAGTAGATTTTCACAAAAAAATTCCAAATACACCGTTAGAAATGACCTTATAATCACTGCCGTAATTTAATTTTGATCAGTAACCCCCACTTAAAGACTGGAAATACTCAGGAATTTGTTCAGATATTATGAGATGATGCGGAGTACCATTCTGGAGTATCAGTAGTATTATTATACGCTACTAGATTTCAGAACCATTTCGCATATCAAAGCAGCATGTTAGATAATTAACCTCATTTAGTGTCACAATGTGCTTACGGCTTACGAGTAAGAAGATTGCCCACATATCGTAAAGACCAAATCCTGCTGCTTAAGCCATAGCGAGATTGTTTCTATGATTTGAAGGTTATAGTTTTTGTTCTCAATTCATAGCAAAAGCAACTTATCAAACCTGATGATCAACTGGATTTGACGGAAGATGAGCTCAAAGAAGAATTCACTCGCATCTTGACTGCCAATAATCCACATGCACCGAGCAATATTGTTCGATATAATTTCAAGGTGGGATATTTTAAATACTAATCAGTTGGTGGTTGAGATGGCCAAAGGCATCCACTAGTGGGATCTTCTACTATGAAACCTACCATCTATTGCCGTATATAAGCCTATCTTGTGCGTATGCCGACCCCTAGTATTTCCTCTCAAACCATACGTTTTGACTTTTCTTCTTTGAAACATGTGCAATTAGCTGCCACCTCTATTGAGCAGCCGCCTGTGTAGAAAGGCCATTCTTCGTTCTTCATTGCTCACTCAAAAAAGTGTCTCTACCTCCAAAGTTGTGTTCTGTGAGAAGTTCTGTTGTGTTCTGTGAAAACCAGTTCTGTGAAAAGGCAGCTACGGTACCAACAAGTAGAAAGAAGGCAGCGAGCAGCACAGTGTACTAGCAAGTGTGTGGATTTGTGTTTCTTATCTGCAAACAATACAATCAGTCGATATTGACATAATTATTTTCTGAGTGCATGCATGAGTTTCTCAAAAGTCACAATTGCAAGTAATTCTTGATCGCTGTTGTAGACATAAATCATAATTCTCAACCTTGTTACTATGACAATCTGCAGGATGGCTCGTACAAACAAATATCAAGTGTTGACCAACTGGCCATTCATTTCTCCATTGACGGGTGAGCTAATTTCCATGTTGTCTTAGTGAAATGTGAGTGATTTGTATCTCAAGAGATGCAAAGTTAGGAAAAAGACAATATGGAGAAAGGATGTCTTTTAATACTAATGCTATTACACTCAAACCTGTATTAGCGGCCACCCCTGTAGGGCAGACACCTGTGCATAAAGGTCACTCTAAATAACCCCAAAATGATACTGTCTATAGAAATCAACCTGGACAGAAAGGCCATCTGTCTCTAAAGGTCATGTTTCTCAGGTCCAAAGAGGTGACCGTTGTAGACAGGTTTTCTTTAGTAGATTGGCTTACCCAGAGGCATGAAAACCTCGATGAAGGATCTAGCATTGTTCTTGAAATGATCATGCACGATATCTACTACAGTGAAACCTCAGTAATATCACTATGGTTTTCCAGTCAAAAATCGTGATAATAAGCGGGTCGTGATATTAAGCGGGTACAAATCGTTGATTCAGACAGAGCTTGGTTTTCAAACTGAAGTGATATTAAGCGGGTTGTGATATTAACCGAGGTGATATTAACGGGGTTACACTGTAGTTCAGTTGCAGTTGAACCCAGTTATTGAATTCCACTTGCCACATTTGCTTTGCTAATATATCTTCACAAGACAAGGAATCATATCATTATTACTGAAATCATTAAAAATATAGGATTCAAATGTTTTATGAGATTTTGTGACATGCAAGCAATGCAAAGAAGAATTTATTTACGCTTAGCTTGGATACTGTGAACTAATAATGAGCTCAATCAATCAATCAATTTTATGTGCGAAATCAATCAAGTTTATTTCACATAGGTAACATGTGATAGTTTACAGTGAGAAATTCAATGACGAGTTTACAGTCAAACCTGTATTAGCGGCCACCTCTATAGAGCAGCCACCTGTGTACAAAAGCCACTCTTTATAACCCCAAAATGACGCTTTCTATAGAAAGAAACCTGGACAGAAAGGTCACCTGCCTATAAAGGTCATTATCTTATGTCCCAGAGGTGACCATTTTAGACAGGTTTCACTGTATGACATGAAAACGAGATTAGTGTGGTACAACATCACAATTACTTATTGCTTGTAGCTAAGGATGAAATAAGTGTGTAGCAACAGTATCCAGTTCAACAATACTGACCACGGTTCCTCAATAGCAAGAAATAATGTTATGCAATTAAACACCGGCTCAACAGCTCAACAACAACTAACTGTAGACCGTACATGCGATCACGCCATAGTCACGTCATCTTGGTCACGTGGGTCTGTGACCCACAATTTGAAATGCTAATCCCAACATTACTGTCACTTATTTAATACTGTTTCTGGTTTTGCCGATTCTAGAACTTTGCTTCATAAGGAGTCAGAGGAAGCTCGCAAGCAGATGGCTGTGCAAACTGGTGCTGTCGATGGTACATGATTTTGCTCAATATAGTGTAACCCGGTTAATATCGCCTCGGTTAATACCACAACCTGCTTAACGTCATTTCAGTGTAAACCCGTTAACATCACAACCTGCTTAGTATCACTTCAGTGTAACACCATTAGTATCACCTCGGTTAATACCACAACCCGCTCAATATCATTCAGTGTAACCCCGTTAATATCACAACCCGCTTAATATCACTTCAGTGTAACCCCATTAATACCACCTTGGTTAATATCACAACCCACTTAATATCACTTCACTTTGAGAACCAAGCTGTGTCTGAATCAACTATTTATACCCGCTTAAAGCCATGACCCGCTTATTATCAGGATTTCTGGCTGGGAAGTCATTGTGACATTAACGAGGTTTCACTGTATAGTCATCATTCAAATTTCACAAAAGCAAAGCAACGATCATCGATGTTGTTTTGTTTTTTATCTGCAGCAGATGATGACGAAAGTGTAGATGAAGGACAAGAGGAAGTAGCTCAGAGCACAGAACAAGACAGCAAACAGGTATATGTTTACTTCAAACACTAACACAGTGATATTAGTGCCATCTAGCTAATTTCTATCCTTAGTACAGTGGTAATCAGATACCATTTTATACGATAACTAATTTCTGTGATAATCAGATTTTTAGCCAATTTTTAATGGCTACTACACTCTGCCTGTAATCAGACTGTCCGGCTGCCTTATTCCTGTGAAGTTGAATACATACTTGCCAAGGCTTCTGTTGTTCTGATATTTCCTCATGATTAAATCGAAAGACCACTTGCTTTTTTGTCAGGCATTCTACACTTTCTAGAGGTTAAAATGGTGTGGTAATCCTTCCTTGAATCAATCAACTTACAATTCTGGTTTGTGTAAGTGTTATTTCCTCTGACTTTTTTGTTTGGTTTGGAATTTAGGCAGAACGTAACACAGATACACCTGGAGGAGAGAAGAAAGGAGATCAGAAATTGACAAATCAGTTCAATTTCTGTGAAAGAGCATCACAAACCTACAACAATCCTTATAGGGTAACAATCCTCTCACAATTGAATACATTGTGTTGTGTTTCAACGTAGGTTACGCACAATTTTCACAAATCTGTTGACCTAGATCCAGCTCAAATTTTGTGTTCTCTATGCTTTTAAAGGAAGGAGTATAGACATTTAAGTTACTGTTATGAATATGTACTTAAAATTAGAACTGCAGTTGTTTCAATGAATATTGCTTGTTCTTTCCTCGTATTGTTATTTAGGTGACTTAATCTCTTTGTGCAAGATGTATAACTCAAAGAATAGTTTGAACCAATCTGGGACTCGGTTGTTCTAGAGTTGTGGGTTTGAGTTCTGTTCATTCCATAAGTGTGTTAATTAAGTGACTTTCATCTAGTGACCATTATAGACAGGTGGCTTATATAGAGGTGACTGCTAATGCAGATTTGACTTTACATAAGATTGTTCAGTGACTTCCGTCAAGTGACCACTATATAGACAGGTGGTTGTTATATAGAGGGGACTGCTAATACAGCAATGGTCTGGATTGCATTGCAGGAACGTGGAACTATCACTGAACCACCACCAAGAGTCAGCTTCTCTGCCACATTCAACCAGGTATCATCGACACCATAAGCAGCCTCAAGTCCCGCCACCTCGTTAGACTAATTAGTAAATAGTAACGCATCCTAAATGATTTACTTTTCAGTGGGAGATTTATGATGCGTATGTTGAAGATTTAGCAAGACAGGTATGTTGTTTTGGTTAGATGATACACGTGACATCGAACACCATCAATGTCAGTTTGTGTTTCATGCTTCTTGCTCTCTTTGTTCTCTTCTACGTTTCATTAGGAACAAGCGAAAGAAAAAGAAAACAAGAAAACAAACATCACAGCTAAAAAAGACGACAAGAAGTCAAAACTCGCTTCAAATGACATTCAGGCATGTGTAAATATAATCACAAAGGGATTAGGAGAGATTGTTTGCTGTGTAGTCTAGAGGCTACGTATCATTTCTAATTTTTTTTTATTGAAACACAGGCTGCACATGTGTTTATTGCTATGCTAGATATGCGCTAAAACAGTATACGTGTGCACATGTTGTCTCGCTCTTCCTCTGGGATTTGCTACAGCAATTTGAGGACTCAGTGTTGCATGATATCTTCGAATTTCACTATCCTTGTACAGTGAAACCTGTCTATAACGGTCACCTTTGGGTCCAGAGAAAATTGACCTTTATAGACAGGTGGCCTTTCTGTCCAGGTTGATTTCTAAGGGAAGTGCCCCTTTCGGGTTATGAAGAGTGGCCTTTATACACAGGTCGCTGCTCTGTAGAGGCGGTCGCTAATACAGGTTTGACTGTATCATTCCGAACTCCAAATTGCTTATTTGCAATTTGCACCGTTACAATGAAACCTGTCCAAAATGGTCACTTTTGCGACCGGAGGAAAGTGACCTTTATAGACAGGTGGCCTTTCTGTCCATGCTGATTTCTATAGGAAATATCATTTCGAGGTTATGAAGAGTGGTCTTTATACGCAGATGGCTGGTCTATAGAGGCGGCTGCTAATACAGGTTTGACTGTAGTATGGACGTAGTAGCCTGATACAAAACCATTGTATTCTATAGTTGGTAGTAGATTCAATTTCCAACTAAGAAATGAGCAAGATAATTTTGCCATAAGTTTAAAGATTCAGACAAACATGGAAGTATTCGCTCTTCATTTTCACCCACGAATTGATGCACTGGAAAAATCAGGTTTACTTTAATGTTTTTGCAAATGCGTTTGAAGTCCCTATCTCACTCTTATCTGCCACCCCTAGCCCTGCTGGTAGTTGATTCGGTCCATGGCAATTCTAGGGCAATAGTATTGTTCCAGATTGAATGACATTGTTGTTGATTGGATGATATTTTGCAGTCAGATGACATCAGCAGAGTTGCTACGGCGGCCAAGATTGTGGAGCGCATGGTGAATCAAAATACATTTGATGAAATTGCTCATGGTCAGTGCAGAGAAATGTGTTGTGTGCTGTTACTTTTCTGTGATAGCTTCGTCATAATCCCAAATGACTGTCACTATGTATATACCCACTTTATTTTGATGATAACAATTTATTTGTTTCTCTTAAATAAAGCAGACCCACAAGTAGATAGTAGGTGATAATATGAAATTGTAATATTTATACAAATATTGTATCCAGGTGCTCTTTTGGAGGGTAGACTGGTTTGGAAATGAAGTGGAGCTTGCATTAAATGCTTCTGATCCTAGCGATATTTGTAACCTTCCATTTTTATTGTTGCAACTAGTTATGATGCCTTAAACTATGTTAATACATTCCTGTTGCTTGGTTACGAGAATGACAAAGTGTTAAAATTTGTTGTTGATGTTGTTGTTGTTGTTCTAATTGTTGTTCCCACATTTGTCCCCTTGACGTTTAAGTATTTTGAAATATGTGATTATGTATGATTATTTGTGATAATTTAAGAGCTGCCATAATGACTCTGGCTGTCATCCACAAGTGGATGGTATTTGTCGGTCGTCAACTGCTTTTGTTAGTTGTCTTCTGCATTCACATTCTGTCGGTTATTAAAATGTGATCCTGACTTTATGTAAATGGATCAAGTTACATTATCATCACCTCCGTATACACAGTACTGTCAAACCTGTATTAGTGGCCACCTCTATAGAGCAGCCACCTGTGTACAAAGGCCACTCTTCATAACCCCAAAATGACACTGGTTGTAGAATTCACCTGGACAGAAAGACCACCTGTCTATAAAGGTTATTTTCCTTGGGTCAAAAGGATGACCATTATAGAAAAGTTTCAGTGTACCTTAGTTGTTGATGACATAAGCAAGTCAGTTGATTCATTGATTCAAGATCACACGTTTCTGCGAAGCGGTCTATTGTTGCGAGACAAAAGAAATCTGACTCCAACACACGTTTTACAAACAAAATTCAAACTGGGAAGGTGATCAACTTCATGACCGACGTTACGATTCCACAAACATTTTCAACAGCACAGCACTAAACAAATGGTGGGAAGCTTGGAAACTCGTCAACTGATCATGAAGCTTTACAGAATCTGCAAAAAACAGGAAAGTGCAAACAAATTCCTGGAGCGAAGCGGGAAACTGCATTCCCAGTTCCCAAAATAAATGTCGGGTCTTGATTCGGGGCCCTACTTAGTTATTGATGACAAAAGCAAGTCAGTTGTGACTGTTCCATTCTCAGAAGCATTAATAATGAGCTACCTGTTCACTTAGTTACGCCTGCTTAATCGAATTACATTATTCTGAAAAACTGTTGATATCTTATTTGTTATGTTAAAGATTTCAAATATTGGGAAGATCCTTCGGATGATTTCAATGATGGCAAGGGGACCTTACTACCACTTTGGAAATTCAGTTTTGAGAAAGCTAAAAGACTCACTGTAACAACCTTGTGCTGGTAAGTACAGTTAGGGTTGCCAGATGTCCTTTATTTCCTATAATCGTTCCTTAGTTATATTGTACGCAATGCCAAACACTAAAATCTGTATATGGGAGTTTAGATTTTGTCCTGGACTACACTTTAGTCCCAATCCATATTCGAATAAAGTTCTAGCTATTTCATGGTTGGAAATTTCATTAATTTGATTGTGTTTATGAGTTCTTTTAGATGTCCAATTAACTGTATCTGATGTTGTTTATCTCCAGGAGCCCTGTGTACCAAGATTTGTTTGCTGTTGGCCATGGATCATGTACGTAGTCCAAAGCTATATTGCTTTTCATCTAAGGGAAGGGGGACTTCTTGAGTTCAGTTATACAGCAGAAACAAAATGTGTGCTTTTTAACCTTTTCATATAGTTTTTGAAATACAGTCAAGCCTGTAATAGCGGCCACCTCTATAGATCAGCCACCTGTGTATAAAGGCCACTCTTCATAACCCCAGAATGAAGCTTTCTACAGAAATTAACCTAGACAGAAAGGCCACCTTGTTATAAAGGTCATTTTCTCAGGTCACATTATAGGCAGGATTCACTGTACCATGATTGGGTCTTTACAGTTCGAGCTTCAAAAAGCTCGCTTGTAATTACACAATCTAGAAGGCTAACTACTCGTTTTAGATGAATTCATGAAGCAGGAGCCTGGCATGATTTGCTTTCATTCTCTGAAGAACCCGACCTTTCCAGAGTGAGTGTTTGGTTATTGAGCAGTTATTGTTGCTGAATTTTAACAAAATGTATCTCTTGGGTATTACTGCTTGATACTCCAATGAAATAAAATAACCTATTTTTATTTCAAAATCAAGGCATACGTATACGACTGAGAGTGGCGTTATGTCGATTGATATTCATCCAAAGTACTGCAACCTACTCGCCGTTGGATTCTATGATGGTTAGTAAAGATCACTGCAAATATTGCTCAATTAAAAGCTGCATCGTATTAAACTTCTGAGCCAAAAGTTTAAAAGACCTTATTAGTGCTGCCGTAACAGAATCAGATAAAGAATGACAATGATGTCCATGTTACATCATACTAAATCATGTTAAATCATGTTACATCATACTAAATCATGTTAAATCATGTTAAATCATGTTAAATCATGTTACATCATACTAAATCATGTTAAATCATGTTACATCATACTAAATCATGTTAAATAAAAAGTCATGTTAAATCATGGTTAATCATGTTAAATCATGGTTAATCATGTTAAATCATGCTAAATCATGTTAAATCATGCTAAATCATGTTACATCATACTAAATCATGCTAAATCCTGTTAAATCATGTTAAATAAAAAGTCATGTTAAATCATGCTAAATCATACTAAATCATGTTAAATCATGTTACATCATACTAAATCATGTTAAATCATGTTTAATCATGTTGCATGTTTAATCATGTTGCATGTTTATGTAATAGTCTTACTTATTTTAAGCAACCTTTCAGAGGACAAATGATAGATGGTCTCTTAACGCAGTTGATGGCTCAACACAATGAGGTAACTAAGATGGGTCAGGCTGTAATCCGTCATGCGCAATGTCAATGCATTTCGGGATATAAGTGGGTTGACCTCTGCCAGAGGTGAAGACGCCATGAAAATGCTTTGTTTGCAATGCAATCAGCCGTACTCTTGTCGATGCTGTTCAATTTCGAGGATTGTTCTTGGCTTTCAAATTTGTCGACTTCAACTCAAAATCATGTACCAGAAAGCATTTGCTTCCCAAAATGCACTTGGACTTTGCTTTGTCAATCGAGACGTAGATTTACTGTATATTTCGAGATAAACATTTATCAGGTTGTTTGTCAACATGCCCCCTAGCCTAATGCAAATCAGCAGGCTAGTTTCTTGATAATTATTGATCAGCTAGTGCTGCCATAAACAAATGGACCGAATTGATGATTCAAGGCAGTCGGCTAATGGAAAAGCTTCCAATCTTTCAGTCATAAACAAATGGAACGAATTGACGACTCAAGGCGATCGGCTAATGAAAAAGCTTCCAATCTTTCATTTCCCGATTAGAAAACACTCTTCAAAGTAGCCACATTAGGCAGACAATTACCTACTAGAAGCGAATTTTTCTCTAATAACTGATTACTCTATTGTTTTTGTTTGTGCCAATAAGGGAGTGTTGCTGTTTACAACGTGATGGAGAACTCCGGCAAACCTTCTTACTTGTCAACTGCCAACAGCGGAAAACACACTGATCCTGTGTGGCAGGTATCCCTATGAACTTGAATCATGTGAAATCCATGTGAAAATCATGTGAAAAGTTGTGTGAAAATCATTGTGTTTAACTACCAAGTGTACACTGTTGAAGATTATTTCTAATGACTCGATTAAATAACTTTGTGTTGTAATTTTAGGCATTTTTATTGTTCATGATTGACTAGGTTCGTTGGCAGTCGGATGATCTTGATGGCAATTTGAATTTTTATTCAACATCTTCTGACGGTCGTGTTGTATCCTGGACAGTGGTCAAGGTGCGTTGAATAAGATATCAACGAATATGTATACCTCGCTTCTTAATCCTTTGGGTGTGACTCGGAGAATAAACAAGCTTAAAGACGCAGCGCAATTACTTGAATCGTATCATATAATGTACTGGTTGAAAAACATCTCGGCTTCTCGACCATCTTGGCCATACAAGAACTTCAACTCATCCCACCACGTGCTTTAAGAAATGGCAGCCTCGATTTCGTAATTATGCTAACACAATGCTGCCTCTTATTAACTAACATTCAAATCAACAGAATATGATTCAAGTGATGTGTGAATATGGTTGTAACCCTGTCTTTATTGACTGCTTCTCAATTCCTTTGTTTTGTTAGAGTGAATTACATTTCATCGATGTCATCCAATTGCAAATGGAGAATGTCGATTGCGAAGGACCAGAGGGCACTGAAATTGACACACTGGGTAATTAACTTGATCTTGTTCGGTAAAACTCATGTGGAGTTTGCTATTGACAACATGCTTTAATTAGTGTCATCAGTTGACATACATTTCAGTGCTGTCACATGTCGCCATGTTTCAAGAAATTAAAATAACATTAACTTACTTTGATGTAGACCGTCAGTCGTTATATGATCTATAGATATTTAACCATTGATTAAAGAGAATGAGCAACTGATAGATACCGTATCCTGGTGCATATAAAGCACACTTTGATTGTCGTATATTCTGCCTTAAAAATGGGATGCGACTTGTATGTACGTAGCCTCTTCTTTCTGTGAATTCTCATTTTCACACTGCTAAATATAGGTGCGATTTACACGTGGAGTGTGCCTCATGCGCACTGGAAGGCAGTAACCTATGCATCGGACAACATGCAGTGATGCAGAGGCTTTTATTCCTGGTCCTATCATCATAGTCTTCATTGGTGTGAAGTCACTGTAATTACCATTTGATTCAGAGATCTGTTAGTTTCATGTCCTTCTGTCTTTTCTTTTGCGAGCAAGCATGCTATTGTAGGTTGGATAATTATGTCTAGGCCTTTCAAAGACCTTACTAGAAGTACATCTTTGTGATATCGATGAAATAATGATTGGACAGGACCATTGATTGCCGAAAAATAATTGATTAAGGGATAAATCGAGACGTTGGACCCTACTCTACATTGTATAATTTTCATTGGTCCCTTTGGTGCACTATTTCAGACAGACTTGACTGTATTTAAATATACGGTTCTCTACATAAAGAGGCCATCCCTCTCCCTCACAATGCACTGACTACAGAAATTATGCCATAAATCACAGTCAGACGCGGCTGATAAAATAAAATAACGCCAAAGAAAGACCAATCAACAGTCATTACATCAGCATACGATACCACCCTGCTGTGTCTTTGACGGCGCATCTCAGTCGGTTTCCAGGTGATGATGTCATGGAGTGGCTGACGAGCGTAGGGTTTGACTGTACTGTACTCTAGTCTCTGTCTCACTTTTGATATGGTTAAATTTATCATCTCTTCTACAGCTTCTGGTACGTCCTTTGATTTCCATAAGTCAATCTGTCATTTGTTTCTGGTTGGTACTGAAGAGGGTCTCATATACAAGTGCTCAAAGACTTATTCAAATCAGTACCTTGGGACTTTTGAGGTAAGCTTCTTGGATTAATCTGAATTCAAATTGGTCATTCTAGCTATGTTTTAAGTTATTTTGTTTTTGAATGATAGAAACCATTGAGAAAGAGAATATAATTTTTGGATCTTCTAGGACGTAAGAAAAATGACTTTTATAGACAGGTGGCCTTTCTGTCCAGGTTGATTTCTATAAAAAGTGTTATTTTGGGGTTATGAAGAGTGGCATTTATACACAGGTGGCTGCTCTATAGAGGTGGCCACTAATACAGGTTTGACTGTATATTGGTTACCTAGCCATGAAGTCATTATTGACAGTTTTAAAACTCTCTGCATGTGATCTTTGATCTGCCTGTTTTAAACTGAAGCCTTTCGTTTTCAGGCTCACCACATGGCCGTCTATGCTGTACGTTGGAACTACTTTCACCCAGATATCTTCATATCAGGAAGTGCAGATTGGACGGTGAAAATCTGGGACCACAACTACAGGTATTGAGCTGACTGACCCTTTCCCCATCCCCTATTCAGTGGTAGTAGCCCAGGTGCAGCCATCCCCCAAAGGGTCCTCTGAAGGTGAACCTGAATGACAATGCTCGTAACCATCCATTGTTTGTCTTTACTTGCATAAGACAGTTGAATCCGATTATTGTATGCCGTTATATGCGATATTTCAGATAATCCGATATCGGAACCAGCTGTATCTTTCATAGTCTCCTCTTTATCCGATATCCATTTAATCGCATAAAATTAAAATTCCCATTGAAATATTATGATGTCGACTAAAGTTAACTGTCTAGCTCCGATATTCCTTTAATCGCATAAAATTTAAATTCCCATTGAGATGTTATGGTATCGACCAAAGTTAACTGTCTAGGTTTGCATTCGAGATATTGCTATGTTTCAAAGTTGTCAAGCTTGAAGACATTAAATACAAGACCAGTATGGCAAAAGAAATTCAACCAGCGGGGGTGTTAATCGATATGGAGGCGTTTCCAGTGGGATATTAGCTGGGTTCGATTATATAATTATTAGGGTTTGCTAGATACGCATTTTGCCAATCATGAAATACGCAATTCAAGGTCACTTTTAGTAGCATGGCTTTAGTGCGCTATCTTTTGATGCAGTTTGAGGTTTTGTTATTTTTTCTTACAGTGAGCCTATGTTCACGTTTGATCTGGGCAGTGCGGTAGGCGACGTGGCTTGGGCTCCGTTTGCTTCAACTGTCTTCGCGGCTGTAACAGCCGAAGGAAAGGTGTGTGCTATGAAGACTGACATAATTATATGATGGTAGACAGCATGTGATGTCTCCATGCAGTACATATCATATCAACTCTATTCAAGAAGACATGAAACAGTTCAGTGTTCAAATAACAGTCCAAATCTGGAGTGACCACCCAGTGATGAGTGAAAAAGTGGTTGCTCAATACAGGTTAACTGTATTGTTTGATTATTTAAGTGTGACCTGGGAGTGGCCTCTTAAGACAGGTCATCGCTGACATCAGTTGGACGGTACTCTACTTTCCTTAGGACCCCTAGAGAGGGTCATGTTCAGTTTTTCATGGTTTTAGGACCCACTTCAAGATTTTGCCACTGCTTCGTGGCTATTCATGGCTGATTATTTTCTATTCTCTCCAATGAACATAGAATCCGTGAATCAAATAGCAAACTGTGGATATCCCCGCATTCCTTAAGACCCCAAGGGACCTCTCCCCTGTTCAGTTCGAGATGACTACAGTGCGAGCAATGGTGTTCCTCTGATAAATTAGATTTCAGAAAGAATCCGGGAATGTTCTATACGTCTGATGTGTTGATCAGTGTTGCTGCATTACCTTGTGAGAATACTACTTCCTTAGTAGTGCCAGACCCTTCCCGTTTAGGTCACGTGAATGACTGATTTATATAATATTAATTATTACTGATTTATAAATTATGTTAATTATTTATATCTAGGACTCATGTTTGATCATGGATTTTGGATTAATTAAACTGTAATATATATTGGTGAACTGCGTGTCCGTTTTTGAGCGTCTCGTGAGGCCTATGGCTCAGATGCAACACTTTGTCGTGTGTGTTTCTCTTTGACATCGCTCCGTATTTAACTGTTTCGTATGTTCATTCCGTGTAGGTGGTCGTTTTCGATCTTAACGTCAATAAATACGAGCCAGTCTGTCAACAGTTCGGTAAGAGAAACAAATGGTAATATTTTATTGCTGAGTCCTTATTCATGGACCGGGACTAATGTATAGTCCAGGGCTAAATCTTAAGTCCCACATACAGATTTTCAGTATTGTTACATAGTCCAGGCTAAGTGTTTAATCCTTGTCCATGAATAAGTTCACTGGGGCCAGCTTATTCGTTGATCAAGACTAAAGCATAGTCTAGGACTAAATCTTGAGTCCCATATACAGATTTTTATTAATTTAGTCCCGGCTAAGTGTTTAGTCCCTGTCCATGAATAAGGTCCCTGGGCTCAGCAGCTTATTCATGGATCAAGACGAAAGCATAGTCCAGGACTAAATCTTAAGTCCCATATATAGATTTTCATTAACATAGTCCAGGCTAATTGTCTATAGTCCTGTACTACGCTCTAGTCCCGGTCCATGAATAAAGGCCCTAGGGTTTTATTCATGGACCGGGACTAAAGCATAGTCCAGGACTAAACCTCAAGTCCCATATACAGATTTTAGTAATTTAGTCTAGAATAGCTGTTTAGTCTCGGACTACGCTTTAGTCCCGGTCCATGAATAAAGGCCCCTGGTGATTACGTTCCGTCCCATTTTTATGCACCTCGATCTACTGAAACAAGCATGCATTGGTTCTACGGCGTGAATTCACACTGTAAAGACAGCTTCCCTCCATGCAATTTGCTGTATGCAATACAATCTCTAAATAGCTGATTAGCTCTACTGATTGGTCCTACTCTCATTGCAAACCATCCAAAGTGTTGTAGTGCCTCGCAATCATATTATATCACAGCCTCATTTCCATGTGAATGCTAATATTGAGATGTAAATTAATTACATACAGCTGCATCATGATTCTACATAATGGCATAAGATTATCATCCCATGAAATATATTGCATCTTGTGAGATCTCCTTAAGAATTAAACATGTTTCTTTTTGCACCTTGCTTGTGCTTGTATCTTGTACGTTTGGATGCAAGAAAGAGACTATTAAGTGCTTAAGGTTTATGCGTGTGGTTTGACCGATATATAGGCAACAAATTTTGCGCTTTTGTTGAAATGTGGTCGGCGAGGCCATTTATCTGTAGTATTACTTGACGCATAACGTTGCTAGTTTTATTGTTTCTATATTACAATAGGGAGTGATCGATATCCCATCCTTGATTTCATTGATGTCTTTGTTTTGTAGTCGTCCAAAAAAAGAAAACGAAACTGACCCATGTGTCATTTAATCCGCTGCATCCTATTCTCATCGTTGGAGATGACAGGTGAAATTGATTGATCGATTCGTTAGAGACATTTCGCCGATTGCGTTGGTTTTCCTGAGGGCTCTCATGGCTGATCTTGTGTTTTTCCAGAGGGTATATCACATCACTGAAACTTTCGCCTAACATTCGAAAAGCCCTAGCACCGAAGGTTTGTATTCGCGATAAAGAGTTCTTTCATTTTAGTTCTCATTTTAGATACTTTTACGACCTGTGTACAGTAATAGCGTTGCAATAGCGTTGAGCAGATTTTCTCCCGCTGAAAAAAAAACATTTTCTAGAAAAGAATTGTTTTCCTGTTTCAAGTATCAACTTACTTAACCTAAGACTTGATTTGTGGAAGNGAACAATGGCAATATTAATATTTGGTCTAGCAATTTGTGGCTTACAGTGTTATCTAGTAGATTTAAGAATAATATTACTTGAAATGAGACATTTTTTTCTTAAAATAGAAGCAAAAGTTTGCAGTGCGTAGACTGGCGGCTCAACAGGTGCAAGGTCGATGATGTAACGGAGTGTGCTTGACCGGGAGGCGGGAGTAGACTTCACATACGCTGTAAGCCTTTTGAGACAGTTTTCATAGCTCTGACTGTCTTGATTTTATAGGAGATGGCAAAAGGACCTGAAAACGAAGTGGCGAAAATGGACAAATTGTTGTCGTTGGTTCGTGAGCCGTCTCAATCTTGATCATGCGTCGTAGTTCCAGTGAAACTGATTTTACCACGACGACATGGATGCAGCAGAGCGCGTCTTATAAGAACGTAGATCAAGACATTTCTACTTGTTATATTCTGTAGATATTACTTCACTCCCTTCATCAAAGGATAACTGAAAGAATCATGATTATTATCAATGTACAATATCAATTATCAGATGTCTTTGATGCGTTGTATCCTTAGTTAGAAGCATTTGGTGAATGATCAATGTTATCGATGGTTTTTTTTTACATTTTAAGTAGCGGACAAAGATGTTGAACGGAGATGATGCGAGCAGCATGACAAGCAGAGTGCTTTGCCGAATGAGGTGTGCATGCGATAGAGCCAGAAGGGCCTAGAATACTGCAGGGGCCTTATTCATGGACCGGGACTAAACACTTATCCTGGACTAAATAATAATTTTAATAATTATTGTTAAAATCTGTATAATTATGGGACTTGAGGTTTAGTCCTGCACTATGCTTTAATCCCGGTCCACGGCTCCAGGTTCCAAGCTATTGCCCGTGGAACAATGGGTAATCTGTTGCCTTTTAGTCAGACTGGCCTTCATATCGAAAAGTATCAGGACCGTTAATAAAAGTTTTCTGTGAATAGATTACTTGAAGTTCTATAATTGTTTAAAGAGCTTGCATTGTTGCTAGATGATGAAAGCCACGAGAGGCTACAGTATATTACGTGAGTGTAGAAGCCATTTAGAAGATCGAGCTAGAGTGTAAGATCAGAGAGAATTCAAAGAGGATTTTGAGTTGTAAATCATGAGATTATGATATGACTCAGTATGTTTTGATAACAAAATGGTATTTTCCACTGCTAATTTCCATCCTATAGTGCGTAATTACTGTATTTAATGTTTAAAAACATGTCATTTTGCCCCAATCATGCCCAATTGTAAAATGAAGATTATGTCAGACGAGACAATTTAGTAAGTGAAGTGTTTCTCTGCCAGACAGCCTGCCATTTGTTGTCTCTATTCGAAGTATAAACAGAAGACGGTTGCCACAGCAAACAGATTCCCCGTTGTCATGGTTTCAGTGATGTGTGAGTCTGTTGTCTCGTTCCAAAGAAAGCGACTCGCTATCGTGAGACCCTGTCCCAGATTGGCGCCAATGTGAACTGTACAAACGAATCGAAAGCGGTCTTCGTATAAGTTCTTCAACTGATATAAGATATAATCAGACATGCTTTTGCTGACTCGCTGGCATTTTTGAGCAGAGTAAGACTCTCCGTTTAGGTATGTTAGCGATTCTTTAATAATGTTTCGTATTTCGTCAGTTTGGAGAGGTTGATTTGGGGCCATAGATGGTATCAGCAAACGATGAAGATTGGCCTCTCGATTTGCTGTTCCTGGTGTTTTGGGGTAAAATGAATTTCTTGTCCGCCCTCCTGACAGACGAGAGAGAGCAAAATGTCCTATGGATACCTCAGAGCCAACCAAAGACCTGCTGTCATGCTCGATGTTGCCAGATGTTGGCTCGTCGTAATGCGCCAAACGGTATTCACCGCGATCCCCCACACCGGTACTATGAGCGCTAAGATTGAAAATACTCTCCTTAGATTCATCTTCCTTCTCTTTGCCTTGAAAAACAGGTCTAGATGTCAGCATATTACCGCTATCCTTGCGCTTCTCAAAGGCTGACTTAGCTCGCATTTCACTGACATACGCATCCATTTCAAAAAGCTTTCTCTTGTGTTCGGAGCGATGTTCGGAGAGATTCTCCTCCTTAACCTGATAACTTGGTGTTTCCACATTTTCAACTCTCGCTTTTCGTTGCTCATCAACTTGAGTTTTAGTACTGAACGTTGGTCTTGTAAGCGCCATATTATCGTCCTTGGAAGAACAAGTCTGCTTGCCCCACAACATATACACATGGCAGCCCAAGCTAAAGAAGATTTCGTTGTTCCTATAGCAACGCCATGAATTAGCATCCACCTGCCAGATCTCAGCCGCATACATTATTAAAACGTTAATCTTGGCTTAAAATGGAATCCACAGAAATTAGCAGTACAAGAGAAACACTGAAAGACAATTCAATATTTTGTTACCAGAATATCCATTGCGATAACCAAAAATAGTAACTTGAGACGAGCTTCTAATAAACGTGGATGGTAAAACGCCAATTCGCTTACATTACTCCATTTTGCAGGGATTTTGAAATCCATATTTTAAAAATCATCTAAGCCAGCACCAATTGCTTGACTTGATAAACTTTCCCAATTCATTTTCGATAATCTTAAGTAGCGGCATTTTCTCAAGGCAACGAAATCATCGAGAGAGTAATCCTCAGTTTTTGAATAAGCAGGGAAGATTACTCCATCGTCTTTGAAGTCGATGTCTTCATCAGAAACTTGAGATTGTGGCTGAACCTTTGAGGAAATAGAATATAATCATGATATTCCATTTCCAACGAATTAATGTGTAAATTTTTATTTCATAAAGAGTGGCAATTACAAAAGTATAATTATAATACATATTAAAATTTCCTATCCACGCAAGTTAGCTAAATCTAAACCTCTTAATTACAAATTATAATCATTGTATGTATGTATCGAGCATACGTACACAGATCATATNTCCCTGGAAATGAATTCAATTTATACTTATTATCGAAAGTTAAGCCTAGCCATCCAGTGTGGAAACGCCGAGAGTGTACGCGGCACATTTGCCAAAGTTGAATAATTGTCAGAATAAGTGTAATGATTTATATTTGCATGTAAATAAAATTACTGGACAAAAAATATTATCCCACTTCAATTTTTTTTAATTCTGTGTTCGATGATTAGATATAAAAGTTCATGAGTCCTTGGAAGTAAGAACTGTTTTTGCGTAAATGATAAACTTAACTCTTCAGTAAATGTGATGTCAAAATAATCGGATACGCTAATTAATGCAATATTATCACGACGTAAAATTTTTAATAAATATTCTAAAACTTAACATTATCTTAATCAAACCTTCGAATATTTGTATGTTAGCTTTGTATATTTTTAGTACGAACAAGAAATGCTATTCCCTTTTTATATGCCAAAGTACCATGTATGCATGTGGGTTTATTTGGCCAAAGATTGCCATGCAAGTAAATGGAAGCATGATTTCCACTTACATACAGCCACTTGTATATATTCTTCAAAGGATAAAATAGTATGCTCAATTAATAAACAATATAATGTATGTATGTATGTATGTATGTTTATTTGTCAAAAATTTCGACTGGCAAATAATGGGAAGAATAACTTCCACTTACATAAAGCCAAAACTGGTAACAATAATGGTATGGTAAGTCAATGTTAAGTCTGGGTTTCCATTTGAATCGGGAGCACCCGCCGATTTTCGTAGGCTCCTTGCGGTGAAATGGAAGCCGAGCAATCGTGAGCGCACTGGCGGTGCAATGCGTTGCGGCGCTCCAGATGCAAATGGAAGCCAGGCTTTAATCTAGCGAACACTTGAAGGCTTGGATTGATTTGCCTTAACAAAGTCCTCTGGTAGCGAATTCCATCAAGGGATGACGAGGTTCGCTAATAGGTGTTTAACAGAATCCATTTTGCATAGTGCGAGGAGCCTTAAAGCAATGAATGATAAATTATACCGCTTCATCATAATAGGTACAGCGGCGCTTCATTTCTTGCTCGGCCCATATGTTATTTTGAATAGTTTTGCTTACTGTAAGTTATTAGAAATTTTGGCGTGTTTCTGAATTTGATTCAGGTAACTTACTTTGATATGAACTGGAAGCGAAAGTCGTCTCCTTTCGGTACCAAACTGGCTTTGCGTAGGCATGCGCAGTGATGATCGTCTGTCACCATGCTGATGTGGCGAAGGAGATTGTAAAGCACCCTGCCCGTGGAAACGTTCGGCAAAACGTTGCACCTCGTTTACATGGCTGCTTTGCGAGGCTGTAAGATTAGGTCGCTGAGCACACAACCCGTTGTCATGGTTACGTATGGATGGCAAGTGACTTGTCGATGGACTGTTGTGATTCGATCGAGGTGACTTTGGTGGTAGATTGGTCGACGATTTAAATGAGATTGTATTGAGATCTGCGCTGTGATGTGCTGTCGATGCAATTATTTCCAAATCGTCGAGGTCCTCCAAGCGAAGTGCATTGCGTCGACCACGTCGATATTTAACGTCAGAAACTTCCGCTGGTTTCTCGAACTTCTTTTGCAAATAAAATGGTACGACTTCTTCTATGAAGATAGCGCTACTTCGACGTGTCGATGGACTTCGATGTAACGACATGGCCGATCCTCCGCCATGTTGTCGCAAGAGATCATCGGCGACTGGTGCGAGACTACTACGACGTCGTCCACTGTTGAAACCGTTGGTCAGCACCTTCCATGTACGAAAAATAATAAAAAGTAGACAATAAAATGTTTTAATCCTGACGAAATTCTACGCTGATTTGCAGAACAACGTGTTCTATTGCTATCGTCAATACACGCACTGTACTTTGCAAAGTGTAATTAATGGTATGGTAAATCAGTTCCAATATCGATTTCTATTGTACAACCTGTGCACGACGACCACGGGCTTGTTAGAAGCGGATAGAAATTGGCCTTCATGGACAGGTAGCTTCACGGAATGATGATTTATGAATCTCCACTTGAAGGAATGATGTTCACGCATTAAGGCGAGTGGTAAGAGCAAACCCTATTAGCGCTGGCAGGCACCAAGTGCTCGTTATACTTACACATTACACGTTAATCCTAATCTACAGTAACTTGGAAAACCATCCATACTTTAATGCTTAAACTCAGGGATAAAACCTCGGTATAAAATTATAAAACCAGTAAATATTGCGGCCTAAATTCTAATAAAACTAAGAAACCCTGTAAATTTAAAACCGAAGATCAATAGTGTACAAGAAAAATAATAAAAAAGCGCAAAAGTTTGCTTCTCTAAAGAATTGATCTAATTATGAAATTCAAGGACCCTTTCGTTAGTTAATTGGCACATACTGTACCTTCGAGCTGGCACATCGCAGCATACTTGGTGCACCACAGCTTCCCCTACGGATTGTCTCCCTCCTTGGTGACTGAATTGTTGAGTCCGTTGGATTGTCACTGACTTGTAGCACACTTTCTGTTCTGTGTAGAGCAAGTTCTTCCGCGCTGCTTTGATTCGAGGCCACTGCGGATGACGCTTCCAATCCAGTGCCAGAGAGAGTATCTATCGGTGACCTTGTTTCGCTTGAAGCGGTTGTCATGGGAGCGGCAGGGGTTACAAACACATCGACCAGCGGCATAGCTGGCTCAGTTGCACGACGGGAAGATAACCAACTTATTTGCTGGCTATGAGGCTGTCCGGTTCCCGGTGGATGAGGAAGGCGAATGTTCGACGAGCTATCACGTGATGGCATATCGATTCCCACGTGGTTATTGCGCATCTAACGAGCCGAGAAAGCAATTGTCCATCATCGATTGTTAGATATAAAATGAGACCTGCTGCAAAAATCGTATCTATAATCCATTATGCAGACAAATGTGGATAGGATGGATAGCAAAGCAAGATAACAACCTTGCAGCTCATTGTCGCAAAATTGAATCAGGAAGTAACTCTGACATTCTGATCATTGCACTTGTAAAATCAGGTTGCAACGAGATAATTATAATTACTTTCATTCGGTTCTTGGCGGTCGCTTAGGACAGGTGAACTTGTAAAACGCTATTGAATTCAGACCAAATAGGACCAACAATTAGAGTCACTCGCCTATTTATAGATTGTATTGCATGCAGTAAATTGAATGTTATGAAGCTGCCTTTAGGGCTCAAGTTGCGAAAGACAAATGTGCAACTTGATGAATTACCGCACTAAGAAAAGAGAAACATAATGATGATCACTTTACTAATTAGAAGGCAATTACCTTACCTTGTCTCGATTGAGACGAGAGAGAGTTTTTCGAAGTTCATTTTCTTCTTTCTTATATTTTACGTTTTGAGCTTGACGACTACTTTCAATTCCACTTGATAAACGGCCATGACGAAATTTTTCTGCTTTATTCGAAGTGCTCACCGAGTGAAAATTCCCTTCTGATATATTCCGAATTCGTTTTTGTTGGGGTACATCGTTCAACATTTTCGGGATATTTCCACGTAGACCACGCGCGAGACGCGCTAAAGGCATCTCTTGTCAAATCGAACACTCAAAATTAAACATTATGACGTCAAACTACAAGAAGCATGGGGCGGGCTAGCGAAGCGCGGGAAATGACAGCACGGTTCTACATAAGAATCAACGTTGTTTTACTTTTCAAAGTATTCATTTCATTAAAAAATAATGAAAAATTTCATTTCTTTTTACAATTAAGTTGCACTATCTACAGCACACTATATGAGTAAAACTTGCCCAATAAATTTAAAATTGAATTAAATAACAACAATTAAGGCTCATACTGTCGCAAAAGAGCCATATTATAAGTATCTAAACAAATGCGACAAAATTCGCATTGGATGGCACAACGCAAGGTCAACTCTGCTTGGTGCTCCGCGATCTTTGCCTTTATTTTCTTAGTTAGATGCAGCGATGATGTTTTCCTGAGAACCAAGGCGCGCTTGAACAAAATTGGCGACAACACTACGGTCTTTGATGTCTTTAGTTTTGATAAACGGATGCTCCTGCGATTGAAAAAGGTCGGGACACCAGTCAAAACATGAAAAAATTGGTCAATAACAGAAACAAACTAACACGGCAAGTTTTGATTCAAACCATGGGCTAAAACGAAAAATAAAACCATAACAATCCACTGACCATGAGCTGTTGTGGAAGGGGTCGCTTCTGAGGCTGTTTTTGCAAACTACAAAAATTGAACTCAACTAAATTAGAATAGCAACAGTAAGAATGTCATCGATAAAACACATCACCGTGTGGCAATTGCACTTCAAAATTACTAATTGCAAGGCGAAAAGCAAAATTCAACAGTATAATATAAAACTACAGTATTATATAATTTACCAATTTGCGATAAAGTCGGAAAAATCTGCAGAAAAACAATCCGCTGACAGCTTCGGAGGATCCTAGAAAGAAACGGATTTTGTTAGAAACGGATAATTGTACATCAAGAAAACACATTTCACTTTAACAACCAGTGAGAATTTAGCGACGAAATGTGTCATGTACCTCATTAACGATGCATTGAAGAAGGGCAATGGGCTGACGATAGAAACAAAAAAATGAAACAAAAATGAACTTATGCTGACAATAGCAACAGATTGCGGTAGAGGAAATGTTTCAACGCTCATAATAAAATTCAAAAACAGACATAGCATTTCCTCGATAAAAGCATTGTGCTATTTGTTATTTCCTATTCTATAAACGCAGGAACACAAAATACAGCAGCACATATGAATCATTTCTTCAGAAATGCTTTCGAAACACCCGACATGATAATTTCTTACAAGCAGCATTTCGGCTCGTCCTCCGCCCTGTTGAAAGAAATAAACACGACAATCATGGGATGGAAACAAACGATGTGAACGTTCCAAAACATACACGAAAGTAAGTCAATTGATCAAGGTCATTACTATTTCACAGGACTTGAGACCGATGCAAAACGCTTTATAATTATGCAAAAACGTCACCAAGTACTTTAAAAGTCTCAATTGTCAACAAAACAGCTTCACTCAACGTAAGAACATTCATATTTGACATAAATTTGCTCAGTTTCTCACCTGCGGATAGGGAAACCTCCCTGACGCCATCTGTAAAAACACAACCATACACATAACAATAAAAATTAAATTAACCACAAGAACTGAATTCCAATATATTTTCAGCAATTACATGTCTCAACCTTTCACTAGACTGCTTTCAAGTGGTTCTTCAGTCGTTAAAACAATACAGCCTGAATTAGGCGACTACCTGCGTTAGGAGACCACATATTATCATTCATCCCTCGGGTAGTCATCATCATTATCATCATTTAATTCGGTGCAGTTACATGAACAGCTGTTTCTCCTTTGCTAATAACTTCGTCACACAAAGACTCTAAAGTAATTGTTCGGGCAAACGGGTAGTCGCTGAAGATAGATTGACTGTACTTAATCATTTTCCATAACGTTGTCACCCAATATCACATAATTACACTGCTTGAAAATAATATCGCAGCTTGTGAATGACAGAGCAAAGTCGCACCAAGACACAAAATTACAGCCTACCTCGACCAAAGATAAACCAAGGCTCCACACATCTGAATGGATGCCATAAGGGTCTCCTAGAATTCTCTCAGGCTAAAACAAACAATATCAAAGAAGAATGCAATGGCAGTCATCAAAATGAAAGCGGCAGCTGCCAACGAATCTCTCAATACATATACATAGTGAGCAACATCAAACATACAAAACCAACCGAAGCAAAACCCTACCGCCATATACGCATTTGTCCCAACGTAGGTCTTTGCAATGGAGTTCACTAGCTGAAACAAAACAATTTAAAAAGTCGTCAACAGATTACGATCTAACCTGTCTCAAAAAGGAAGAAAAAACTTTAAGATAATTCAGATAAGATCACGGGTACATTCTCAAGGTGGTGGAATCGTAAAACTAACCTGGATACTGACGCCAAAGTCACATAGTTTAACTTCTCCAAGACTTGTCACCAAAATGTTAGATGGCTTGACGTCTGTTAATAAAAGGAGTTATATACCAATCAATTTATGTAAACCAATGCATAACAACAACAAGAGAAATCTCATTTAGGAAGCAGCGATGTTTGGCAGTAGCAAGTTCAGCAGGAGAATGACAACGAACAAAACATGTACTCATGCTGGGGCTCATCTAACTGTTTGGGATTGACTGCCAAAAGATAAGAGCCATATCATCATGCTCACTCACAGACTACGACAGAAAGGCATGAAAAACAAACAAACAAACACACAAAATTTAAGACATGTCCACACTCTCATGGAAAACCAAGCAAGTAACGAGTGCTTGCATGACCTGCAATACTTTATTCTACTTTCACTGGCAAGCAACAATGTTTGTATTGGCCACCCAGGTAAATAGCCCAAAAGGTGACCAATCAGTGTCACACATTGTTTTGACCAATAGCCAATTCTACGCGCCACTCGGTTTCTAGAGATGTTCATGCACAACGAGAGATCTGTGCAAGTGCGTGAGTAGCCTGGGGTTGCTATCTAATCACTCGCAACACACATTGTTTGGGTATAGACCTTAATGTTCTCATTTTGCAAACAATCATCATCATCATCATCATTTATTAATTCTGAAAAATCCAAAAAGCTTACAAAGCTTTTTTCCACGGATCAGTGCAATAAATGGCTCAATAATATACATACCACGGTGCATGATTTTGAGTCCCCATAAGTACACAAGACCATTGACAACCTGCAAGATTATAGACAACATTATACAAAAGGGATCGGGATTAATAACTATTTTGCAATAACAGTTGTCATAGTAACTGGGATTGCTGCCATATTTGTAATTTATGTGTCAATCATCAAGTGTTGCTGTCATAATTATATAACATAATAAATCTGTGTACAGTCAAACCTGCATTAGTGGCCACCTCTATATAGCAGCCACCTTTCAAATGACACTTTCTATAGAAATCAACCTTGACAGAAAGGCCACCTGTCTATAAAGGTCATTTCTTCACGTCCGAGAGGTGACCGTTACAGACAGATTTCACTGTATTTATAAATGTCCTAACATTGTCTCACACGAGTGGATCCCCATGTACTAATAATCATTTGTTATTTTGCAAACCACTGTAATGTAGAGCTCAATTATAGAATAAAAGCTGTTCACTGTTCATTACGACAGTACAGTGAAACCTGTCTATAATGGTCAACTTTGGGACTTGAGGAAAGTGACCTTTATAGACAGGTGGCTTTTCTGTCCAGGTTGACTTCTATAGAAAGTGTCATTTTGGGGTTATGAAGAGTGGCCTTTATACACAGGTGGCTGCTCTATAGAGGTGACCGCTAATATAGATTTGACTGTGGTACTTTGACTGTCATTGGCATAATACATTGCAAAGAATGATCAATGTCGTTCACTGAATAGCTCAACTGTAATTAGAGAGACCACGACATGTCCATCACGTAAGTGACCTGTGCTGTCAGGATGTCCATTCAGGAGAGAATTTTTGAAATTGACCTTTACACATCTGCAAATGCATAATTTGACAACGTATCTGATGGTGAAATTGGTGTTTCAATCTGATGAGTATAACTAATTATGTAAGCAATTTAAGTGGATATTTACTTGCCAATGAAAAAAACCCTCAATATCGGAGCAATGGAGCGTTGAAGTTGATAAACAGATCCACAGTTGAAGTTCAGACATAATTTACCCAAACCGCTACGAAAACAGAAATCCGTCATTGGGGGCATTTTGATTCAAAATTTCACTTCGCACCGCCATAATGGAAAATCATCCTGACAGCCCAGGTCACACATTATCTGAATTCTACTGATAAATTATTTCTTGGCGCAAACTTACCGCAACGGAGATAAGGCTTAAGACATTCTCAGGAATCACGCCATATGCATCCAAAGAACCTCCTGAATAGCACAACAGCTGGATTTATCAACAATCCAAAATCAATTATTATGATCTTTATAAGCTACCTATATATCAAGTCAGAAGATTATGCCTCTCCGTGCAGAAGATGAGCAATTCGATATTGTAGTGCCGTACGATATATTCTATTCCCCTGAAATGGATGATTTTATATTGGCACCAATATGTCAATATGTTAAACTAACCTCGTAAATATCACTACGGCTTCCCAGCCAAAAGTTGTGATAATAAGCAGGTCTTACCCGCTAAATATTATGACCCGCTTATTATCACGATTTTGGACTGGAAAACCATAGTGATATTAACGCAGTTTCACTGTATCGAAATAAAAGCAAAATTAAACTGCCAAGATATTATTGCAATGAGTAGCAACTGTCTCAGCTGTGAGTTTTATAAAATAACTCATTAAATGTAACTCAGTTGCAATGCTTCCCTGTCAAAGTTTTCATTTGACAAAAATATTGCCATTTTATATCATCATGATTATTACTGATTTTGCTAATACTTGGTCATTAATTAATTTGCAGACCATTGTAATCCCTTATTAGCTCACTCTACATTGAAGATTGGCTGACAACTTACCATCCATGTATTCAGTACAGACAGAAATCCTGAAACACACATAGAAGAAAATACAACATTCTGCTAAAATGCAACAGAAAATATTGGAGAATTGGGGAAAATTTACTATAATAAGGTTTCACGGTATAATCACTCATCAGTGCCTCAATCAGGGCCTTCTATCCATTAGTCACTCAAGCTATGTGCGTTAAAGCCTCCATTTGGATACCGGTAGGCCCTTTACAATGGCAGTTTTCAATACTCAACGGTACAGCACCTATATTGAGCAAAATGAAATCCTCTCTACAGTGCCATTGCATTAACGGATCCCACTTTATTGTGTGTGAGTATCAGCAGACCTACAACCACAACCAATAATGTACTAATTTCAAAGTCTACCGATAAACTAAACACCCAATCTTCTTTTGGGAACTAGTGACTTCCCAGACACTGATCAGAGTGCAAAGGAACAAGCCGTCTAGTACGGTTCGGACAAATGGTCGGAATGTCAGTTAAAGAGGGCACACAATCCTGCGGATGTTGGTAGGAATGCTTTTCGGTTGATACTTCGACTTTGAATATTATACACCTCATGATTCTGTAGGTGCTTTGTTATGAAGTAATCCATGAAGGTGTCTAAACAGCTAATTTGCATGACAGTCGCAAGAAGCGCTAGTTTTTCGTGCCGGCTGTGAGCCGGGTGAGAAGAGCCAGTAAGGACAGGAAGCATTGGTTTTCGTTTGGGAGAGAATTTTGAAGGAGAGAATTATCAGTGTGTTTTATTAATTAAAGAGTTTAAACTTACAGATTTGATTCAACTTGAACCTTTTAAATCTCTAGAATCTTAAAATCATCCCTAGATGCCGGTGACATAAAAACACTTACTTGCTTTCGGTGAAGAAGGCTCCATAGAAGCCTATGATAAATGGTGAATGGCACTACAGTGAAAAAGACCCACACGACCATAAACCACATGGTAATAAAAACGTGTTCAGTGATAATCCTTTACTAAAAAAATAATACTTACTTGGAATAATATTTCCAGCTCGGAGATGATTTCTTTCTGAACATCATGTGTCACATCCAAAGGGATAATCTTAAAATCAAGAAACAACCACAGATTATCAGAATACCTTCGTGTCACACTACAGCGAAACCTCGTTAATATCACTATGGTTTCCAGCAAAAAATATTGATAATAAGCGGGTTTTGATATCAAGCGGATACAAATAGTTGATTCTGACAGAGCAAGCTCTCAAACAGTGATATTAACTGGCATGATATTATAGCAGGGTTACACTGTATCACGTTAGAAATATCGCACAGGCACACTCATTTTGGCAGCTTAAGTGGTACAGAAACATGGATATCAATCAATTTGATTTTGAGAAACCAGACCATTATGTTGCATTGTACAATCATATCACACATTTTGAAGGTCATCATCTAGTCACTGAAAATTGGTATATTCTCATGCCATCGAATAGTATCACTCTCTCCAAAATTCCACAAGGTTGCAATTTCCTATGTAAAGTTTTTGATGTGAAGTCAAGCACTGACCGGATTATTCTGCACAAAGGCTGTGGTATTAAATGCTGTTTCTTTTGTGCACAAAGGCTGTGATGTGAGTTAGACTGGATATCATGAACAATTCCGGATAATGATACAACACCCAGCATCATGATAAGTGGTTTAAAATGCTCACTCAAAGGCACTCATTTCCTAGTAGATGTGTGACAAGAACAACAAAGTCCTTCTCTTACCTTAACAGCTAGCACTTGCTTTGTAGGAGTATGGAGAGCACTGGCAAAAAACAAAAACACTGAATTTACTATGGCATAGAGTCAAATCACGATGAGTTTTTTAATTGATAACACCCTGCACACCACATAGACATAAGTAGGTTCCCTTTTCAACTTAAAACTTAACTTGAAACTCGAGCAAAATAATCGAACTTGCCATTTAAAACCAATCTTGCACTTGGAATCTTTAACAGAAAACTGTACTAGAAATATTCATAATCTTAAGAAAACTCATCGCCATGATGTGAGAGTTTTGACGTTGATGCTTGGTTGGTGGGAGTTATCGTATTGTAAGGTAGCCATTGTCAGCAAGCGATCACAATGTAGAAAGGTGCAAAACCTGTCCCTTTTACAACGAAGTACCAGTCACACTGATAAGCAGTGGAAATATTATAATTACAACTAATAAATGGAATGGGTGGGTGGGGATTATCAAAACTGTAGTTGAGACGTATACGGCTTGCAAAGCACAAGAATCGATTGCAAGGCGTGCATTTTGTGGCTGTGTTACAAACTACCTCACACTAAAGGAACTACCTGAAGATACGCAAAAATCGTAGATATATTCAAACAAGTCGCAATCAGGATTAGAGAATAAACAGATACACAACACTCAAAGCCAACTGACTCTGCACTCTTCCTTGCCAATTGCAAATGAAATATTTCTTAAAATGAACAACTCTCATGCACACCATGCTTACCGATAAACAGTACCGCTATTTCCATGACCAAGAAGATTGAGAAATGAAATATCTTCATTAGATATCTTTAAGAGAAATATAAGATGTGATGAATTGGCAAAACAAAAAAATATCATGGAATTGCCTCATGGATGAGATTGTTGAAGGTTCATAGGCATCAAACAGCAAATAACAACATGCCCTAATTAGTAATATTTACAGCATCAAACTGTACAAAATGTGATTCTGTTTAGCTGCCTTAACTGACACTAACAGTCAAACAACCTCACTTATGTTATTCCTCTGTTTCACTATTTTATTGAGGTAGCTTACACTATGAACTGATACCATGTGAAATCCATGTGAAAATCATGTGAAAAACCATGTGAAAAGTGCCCTTTTCACATGGTTTTTCACACTGTTTTCTAATTCACACGTTTTTCACATGGTTTTTCACATGGTCTTTCACATAGTGTTTGAAATTTCACATGGTTTTTCGCATGGTGCTTCCCATTTCACATGACTTTCACATGATTTTCACATGGGTTTGGATTCATAGTGTTATTAATTCGAAATTTGGCATAACTTCTTCAAATTTTGCACGCACGTTTTCATACTGATCTTGGCTAGATCAATACAATGTACTTTAAAGACTACTGCAAACACTTTTCTTATAATATCACCTGTTCTAAACAGTGCTGTATAGATTACTTTTTATTTATAACGAATTACAATTACAAGTTACAGCCGTTAAAAGTAACGGATTACAATTACAAATTACTTATCGAAAAATGTAACAGATTACAACTACAAATTAAACTGGTTTCAAAAGTAATCGTTACAAATTCCTTTTAAAATTACTTTTGCAAGGAAGGACAATCATTTCGCAACGAACCTTTAAAAAGCACATTTTGTCATGAGATCGAAGAGTATTTTTGTGATTACTGCTCAAAAATCACACTTAAAACGCAGCATAACATCAATCGATGTCAATCTGTTTGACTGAACGGAGTGAACGCTAGCATTGTGCCTGTTTCGGAACGATTTCGTTGAAGGAAGAGCAACTGAGCAAGTATGAAAAGTAATTTTCAAAATGCCCAACAAGTTCTAGTAACGATAACAAATTACTGCAGAAAAATGTAACGAATTACCGTTACAAATTACTCTATTAAAAAAGTAACGGATTACAGTTAAAATTACTTTAAAAAGTAACGATTACAAGTAATCAGTTACTTGTAACGAATTACTATACAGCACTGGTTCTAAACAACTAATTGGCCCCTCATTTCAAGTGACTACATGTCTTGCGATATCACTTTCAAGTGGCTCAGTCAAGGTCTAAACAATGTCATTGACCTACCTTAAGAGATTACCTGTGTTAAGAAACCACTTTTAAATGGTCTCCCCAAGACAGCTTTGACTGTAGTTCAAAATATAGATTAACAGACAGAACTCTTTCCTTTTATATTCAATGAACTATACCTTTCCACTTGCTAAAATAGCTTTCAAATCTTCTGGCTGCTTGCTGCAATAAATTTCAAAATTAAGTCAGTTTCAAGAAGATCTAACACAGTATCATCATCATCATTTGATCTATAATCCGTAAACTACATCAATATCTTAAACAAAAACTCAGATGAAAACTCTGTAACTTGCACGGACGCATTTCATACCGGTTAGAATGTTGTACACATCCGTTGCTTTTCTGTGAGTCAGGAAACGCTTTTGTTGTGTCAACCTGGATAAAAGACAAGCTACGGGGTTAGTCGTGTATCAATTGATCACTGTTTCATCTATTAGGCACACAAAGCACATGTTTTAGGCTTTCAATTTGGATAAACCCTTTTCAAGGGTGGTTTCCAACATTCAAATGTACAGCATTTAGATTGTGCATAGTGAAATCATCTCAAGGGTGCCACTGAATTGACCCTTGTCCTGCTATTGACGTGTATACACGTTTCGAAACAATTCAAAAGTAGCAACATATAACCAATCACATAGTTAGGTTCTAGCGATCAACCAATCAGCCATCAATGAAGCGACTTTAAGTCTTCATTTAACTAGTTTCATGAGCAGGACAAGGATTAATGCAGTGATGATTTGTAGGGGGAACGCCGTCTGCCCACTATTTTGTTTCGGGGGAACTCCTTCCCTCACTTCTTGAAAATCTTGTAAGCATATTTAGTACAAATGATGAAAAGTCCTTTTGCACCCCTATTCCCTAAATATAACAAACAAGCCCTTTTCAAATACTGAATGTACAAAACTTAAATAGTGACCCTACAGCAAAGCCACGTTTCTTCAAATGATTTGTTTCTGAGTTCATTTCGCAGAAACATGACTGGAGTCGCACTGAATTTATGGGCAAACAATGGATTTGTAAATCAACTTCGTGAAATCCAAAATAAGTTACACTCCGTGCACCCTTGCATATCACCATAGAAATTCATTCAGAGACGTTTTGAAGGGTGAATATTTTAAAAACGTCCTTGTGGGAGCATGTTCCGGATCCCCCTACCAAGGACCCTTCAGGGCGTGGCGGGGCTTCGCCCCCTACATATTCTCCACTTTATATCCGTCCCCCCACTTCTGTGATTTACAAAACATCACTGAATTAATGCAACACACTGCCGTGAGCTTCAGAACATTTCACAATCTGAAATAAGTCCCTTTAGGAACAATGTTGTAGGTTCTCGTTGACTCTTAACCCTTGTCCTGCTATTGACGGGTATACACGTTTTAAAACAGGTCAAAAGTAGCAGCACATAACCAATCAGATAGTTCGTCCTTAGCAAGCAACCAATCAGCAATTGGTTTAGCGACTTCAAGTCTTCATTTAAATAGTTTACCAGCAGGAAGGGCTTAAGACGGCCATGATCAATGAAGACATAGATAAGGGTGATGTAGTGTTGAACGTTTTAACTTTGCTTATGCAGTTAACTCCTATAAAACATCATAATATATTCTATCTTGTTACGATACAGCTGTTGTTTAATTAGGACATTGTATTGGTAATTATAGTTGCTGGTAGGTCATACAGTCCTACTTGACTTGACGACCGCCCGACTTATGAGACAATTTTCAAGTGGTCCTTTTGAATCTCAATCAATTTACTTGCTTTCTAAATTGATCAGATTTATGTTAAAATAAAGAGACCATTTCTCATCTATCACTATTGCTTTTTCATTGTCTGCAGTAGAAGTCCATGATAGACATCATCCCTCAACACCGCTCCTTAACTGCTCAAGTGAGATTGTAACTATAGAGTGAAGCCTCTCGACTCAAACAAAACTTGTACTACAATAATCATTTGCCCAAAATCAAATAAATAAGAAACATTGACATTCACACAGTTTGCTATGGCAGCCAGTATGAAGTATCGGCAATAAATGAGCCTGTTAACTATATAACAACATGAGTGATATCTATGCATAACCATCGTACCGTCAAACCGCATACATTTCTTCCGACCGGTGATCTGCAGACTAATCAAAAGCAAAAGAAATCTGTGTAAAACACGTCATAGCCATGCAAACAATCTGACAAGTCCTATACAAAAATTAGATCACAGCAGCAGAGTATAGCAGGTTACCTACGTTTCCATGGCTAGCAAAATGGTAAACCTAACACAAACATTTAATGGGTCCAAAAAGAAGTTGAATATAAATACATCGTGACACGCAAAAGTAGTTGCGGCATGCATTAACTAATGTGCAACATTCTTGCCCATGAATGACGATCCCCTGCCAATGTGGTAATTTCGGCGACGGCGATGTTGCGGCTAGCAAGGTCATCATGTAGCAGCCGACGGTATGTAGCTCGTAGCGCCCGACCGCACCTGAATGGTTCGGATGGCTGGTTGTTTGGGATGTTAAAAAGAAGTTAACTACATTCCAGAAGGCGAAAATCCGGGATGAAACAAAGCTCTTCAGCTCACAACAACAATGCTGACATAACGAGAAATTAGTCTTCACTGTCAATCAACACAAAATATTTTTGTGTCTAAACAATTGTGCACAACCAGAGCGTTGTTATTTCCCAGAACAACTCAAACCCATAGTTGCTGATTGTAGGTACCTGGTTTTGAATAGACAGACAGAAAAATCGACAGACATTTGTGAAATCTATATAATTATAGATCACTACTAACCTCTTGGGTATATGATCAATGGTTGATCGCCACCATTCTGGTTGATTGCTTCTATCCGATGTATCGAATACTTAATTCAAATAAATAAAAACAAAATCATGATATCCCGCGTAAAGCGATAATTATCACAACAAAGCTAAGGCATATCAAATTGATTACACAGTTGGTTAAAAACGATTGCTTAAAATGTCAATGAGCTCCTAAAGTAGGCTCACAAAAGTTCCTTATGCAAAACATCTGCTGGTCACACAAATATAGTTGCAGTGAGAATAAACTGGGCTTTTGTTGAATCTACCTTCAAAACCTGCACACTGAAGATGTAAGTAATACAACTCCACTGACGCAAGAGGATTTGACAATGAACAAAATTATGGTCGACTTCCATGCAATATTGTAAATTGAGTACAGTCCAACCTGTTTTAGCGGCCACCTCTATAGAGCAGCCACCTGTGTATAAAGGCCACTCTTCATAACCCCAAAATGACACATTCTATAGAAATCAACCTGGACAGAAAGGTCACCTGTCTATAAAGGCCATTTACCTCAGGTCCCAAAGGCGACCATTATAGACAGGTTTCATTGTAGTCTGTATTGCCTAATTCTTTTTAATTTAAATTAGCTGTAGAGGTCCTTACCCATTGCAGAAGAGCAGCAAGCTCCTCATCGCTTCTGACAGTTATACGATCGCCATCTTCATCTTCATCTGAAATAATAAAAGATACATGAGGCTCACAGATTACATTTGATTTATAGAGAAATTACTAATTACTTCTAATGACTGAAATTGAATTAACTATTGAAAACTAACTTAATGATTAAGCGACTATTGCAACAGTGAAACCTGTCCATAACGGTCACCTTTGGGACCTCAGGAAGATGGCCCTTATACACAGATGGCTGTTCTATAGAGGTGGCCGTTAATACAGTTTTCACTGTACTTGTTTCTTTTCTAAAAGGTTACTAACAAATTACAAATTAGTTCTAGGAAAAAGGAAGTGTCACAAATTGTCAACACCAGGAATTTTGGCGTGAAAAAATGAAAGACATGATTTAACTTTGTTAATTGTAGCACAGCATGTAGGTTTATTAGCCATTATTCTCTACTGCTAATTAAAATGTCTAAAATTAAAAGTTGGCCGAGCGCATCAAATAATCAATGCATTGATGTCTTTTTGTACGATTGAGAAATTATCAATTTCAAAAAATGTTTTAGAAACACTGATCGATAACAAGTCCCAGCAGAAACTTGAACAAGAAATCGAAATGTCATACCGCGGTTAAAATAGTCCCTTATGTTTTGCCATGTTACATCTGATCTAGACACCGTAAAAATGTCTTGCCCGCTCAAACCAGATGTCATTAATTGATGCTCTTACTTTTTAGAGAAAAAATGAAGCGTAGATCTCAGCCTGCATTGTATTTTTGTATTCTAATTATTGATATTTGGTCAATATAATAAATCGTCACTGTATTTCTTTTCTTT
>OFHS01000031.1:5919-28545 GCA_900245855.1 Calvadosia cruxmelitensis | reverse complement strand
CATGTACATATTTTAGCCATTGTTTATCTGCTTCTTGTATACTCCACTGTGATTGTTTGAAATAAATGTCTATCTATCTATCTAATAATTATTTACCATTATAATAACAAGTTGAGATCATAGTAAACTTTCTATCAGGCTTTCCTTTGCAGAATCGCTTGAAATATTACAGTAAGTACTTGTAATCTTAAAATACCAATCAAAACAAATGATAGCAGATTAAGTTCTCAAATGTGCAAACAGTCTTACATTCAAAAGCGGTTGGGGGCGCATCAGGGTCCACTCGGCTCAGAACATCCTAAAGCAATAAAGTTATGTCCATGAATCTATTATCAATGTTGTAAGTATTTGTTAAAAAATAGCTAGTTACACTTGAAGGAACTTTAAGGGTAACTGAATTCCTTTCTGTGGCATGTAACGCTTGGTGGAATCAGTTACAAAAGTAAAGGAATGAATCCATTCTGCTTTGAGAACAGATCTCCATGATTAGTGATTGTCACGTTATTTTCAACTTTTTATCAACTATTCACGGATCATACATGAACCTGCAGTACATTTCTTTGGTTATGTTACTAAAAATTTTCTTTTCCACAATCTAAAATGTATGTCTGACAACGCACATTGGAGCTTGGAACTTTTACTCAGAAGTTCCTGTTTTGAGAAGCAGTAACTTTTACTTGTAACTAGTTAGCCTACATTTGTAGGAAGGTAATTGAAATTGGAAGTAGTCAAATTACATTAAAGGAGGAACTTTTACAGCGCTGTCTATTATAATCATCATCATTTTGTTCTGCAAATTGATAAGCCGGTCCGTGGCTTCCTTACAAAGATCTGATCAGATAAACTCCGTTTTTAGAAGTAAGGCAGGAATGCAGGATCATCCGTATTGTTCTAATATATCTTTACAGAAATTATAATTGTACATAAAATTATATAGAAACGCTAAAAGCTTCATGGAATTGCGAATTGGCAATTTACTCACAAGGACGTCATGAAAGGTGATAAAGGAATCAACTCTCCAATCTGAAACCTGGCCACTCAGCGCAACAATACGAATAACAAACGGACCAAGAAATGGGCTGTCGACAGCTAGCTTATCATTATGCTCCATACCATAGAAAACATCGTTCTACAATGCCATAAACATTCGCTAAACCATCATAAAAGTCGGCAACTACAAAATAAATTGCTGAAGTATTTGCTGCTCAGAATGAAAACAAGATTTTAAGAAGCCTCATTTTCAGTATGCCTCACTTGCAATAAACCTCGTTTACAGTTATAGTCTGATTGAGGCTGTGATAATCCGCTGATCGTTTGCGTGGCGGTCGTCGGGCATCACTCCTCTTGAAATTTTATTGCTGATTTCGCTCGTTTACAAAAGTTTGTTGCAGTTTTGAAGGAGATGAGGTCTCGACTTACCAAGATATATTGTCTTTTGAGTTTATTCTGCGGATTGTTTTATCTTTCTCGTGGAGAAAAATGTGGGCCTCTTGGATTTCACGCTGTAGAATTACTGAAGTAAGTGGATTTATTTGCCTAGTCTCATGACTCAAATGTGAGCTGACTGAGCTCACTACTTGGAGTAGCTTACTTGGACTTTGTTCCACTAATTAACGGAAATCTCAAATTCATTAAGCAACATTTGCGTTTGGGCTATATTGACTCAAATCTCCGCACTTAGTGAAATTGAGGGAGCTCTCAATATTTAATAGTATTATAATTTTCAAGCCCATTCTTAGTTTTCGCTGTTGTTGCAAAGTTTCAATGTCCATGCTTACAATACTTAGTCTGTTTGAGACATCAGACTTGTTGGTTAAAGCTGTCGCTCATTTTTACCTGAAATTAATGATGCATCAACATTTCACTTGTGCCTCTGTGGGGTTGAAAGGCAGGATAAGATAGCTTGGGATCCCAGCTTCAGAAGGGATGGGCCCATGTGCAAGGATATTTAAGTTCCCAGCAGACTTGTTTTTGAAATTTCTGATAAAAGTCGCATTCCAAAGCTAAAAGCGATCTTAGTTTGGAAATTTGCAGCTGATTTCTATGCTGCTAGACCGCCAGATAGACAGATCAGTATCAATGTTCTTGATTACTGGTTGTTATTTCGTAATTTTCGTTTCCCCTTCAGAGATGACGATTCTGTGTCAATTCTGGAGAAATGTAACCTAATATTCATGAACGACACAATCTATTTTTCTTACCAGTTTTCCATTATGACCACTCAGATATTTTGCTAGGCTTCATAATTTTAATCAATTATAAGAATTTAATGCTATTTATATTCTGTTACATCCTCTAAATTAAAATAACTTTGACCGCCACTTTTTGAGAAGAACGAATGTAGAACAATAATGGGATGCAATGACAGTTTTCAGGGAGGGGAGTTGACAGGTAATCAAATTGCGTGTAATTCCCCGCTAAAATTTCCAACAACCCCGCTATGTATGCAGCGGTCGCAGGGTTGATGGGGACCCCGCTACTACTCTATTGGCATCCTTTTGATAATGCCTTTGTATTGTATTTCATGTACAGTCAAACCTGTGTTAGTGGCAACGTCTATAGAGCAGCCATCGTGGTTGAAGGCTACTCTTCGTTACCCCAAAATGACCCTTTCTGTAGAATTCAGCCTGAACAAGAAATCACCTACATATAAAGATCATTTTCCTCAGGTCCCAAAGGTGACCATTGTAGACATGTTTCACTGTACTTCCATACACATGCTTATGATTATTCTTTTCAGGCCTGGTCCCTGGTATTTTAATCTTCCTCAATCGCACTGTCCGCCCGATTTGCTACAAGAGAAATGTAGTATTCCAGCATCAAATTCATCGACGGAAACGTATTGTCGCATCTACATGAACCTCTGTGGAAATATGCAATATCATTGCACGGGGTCAGTTTGTGCTTATTACTTTGGTTCAAGTTACTTCGAAGCCAGACTAGGGCTTGCTGTACCTGAGCCATTCACTGAAGGTTGGTTTGTGTAATGTGAATAACACTATCTGTCAAACTAGCCTGTATATATAGAGCCTGGGCACACACGATCATTAATGTGACCATTGCTCTCCTGCTGGGAGGCTCTGGCATATTGACCCCACATTCTATTTAGTGACTGTTCATTTCGTATGCAGCAAGCTTCCATATATTTTTGCTCGTTTGATGGCATCGTTGGGAAGTCAAGTTATTGAAAATACAGACTCGTAAAATCAATATCATGCAATCCTCATTTATATGAATTCTTGCTGCAATGTCCATTTTGTTCCTATCATGTCATGGTCTCTGGTTTTCAAAGGTTTTCACTCCCAAATCCATAGTTCTGAATGTTATGGCATCCTGCATTGCATCATGGCTGTTGTACGGGGCATTGCAATTGTGTGGCTTTGCAGCAACTGTAGCTAATTCTTCTATGGAGGCGAAGACCAGTAAGCTCTCAGGCATTAGCAATAATGTTGACCTACGGTTTGCCTCTTTCTTACTATAGAAACTAAGTACCTGATTGTGAGACTTCATCAAAGTTCACAATAAATACGATAAGTCAATAACATATGTTAGATTGCCAATTGCCTAGCTAAGAGGCTAGCCTTGATTCCACCCTTGCTGCCTGTAGGCTATGGTTAGAGTTTCGCCTCGCCTAAATTCCATTTTGCAATATATAATATTTTATGTTGCTGCATGCTGTTTGCATGTGGCATCGAACAAGCAAACAAGATAATGTACTCTTAAGCCACAGTGCTACTTTTCCAACATGTTGAGGACCACCATAAGCGATGGTGAGCAAAATGGCCACGCAAGTGGCTTATGTGGTCAGCCCCTAATCCTCATGCCAAAAATCAATGACCACAAACAATGAAGAGTATTCTGCCGTGCTATCATGTGAATGCTAGCTGCAGGGGAGACTCCTATGCCTTGCAATTACTTGCTTTCCATGGTACATTACTTCTGTTGCAATACAAAGCCACCGGATCAAATTCTGCTCTGTTTTGCAGTCAGTCTTTATCTCCAGGGTTGTATAGTCTAGCTGGTGATTAGAGGGTAACAAGATGATAGCGCACAGCCTTAACACTCCTGTTTAATGATATAGGGCAAAACTTGCAAAAGCATCATCCATTTTCCATGTAGTGCAATAAACTTGAGTCGAGACGCTGGCCAGTGAATTTAATTAACTAGGTTGGATCGAGCTTACTCTCACGCATCCCAAAGTTCTATGTATTTTCCCTGTAGTAATTAGGCATTAAAATTATCTGTACATTTCCTGGTAAAACCGTTCACAAATAGTGCCTTTGCTCTGAAATACCTTGAAATAATGTGTGAATCATGAGACTGTAATTTGTAGTCTGATAGCAATATGTTTGTGATTGTTGACAGTTGACACTGTAAGCCTTGCCGCTGTGGCAATTGGAATGAAACAACCTTTTGTTGAAAGAGAAGATAGATCTTCCCAACAGGATCATATCTCTATATTATTTGCTGCTTCAGTACTTTGTGCTTTTCTAATTTTGCAAACGTACAACACAAACTCTGTCTTTTACAGCCTACTAATTCATTGTAACGAAATGTTCAAGAAAGTTCCTGCGATTTTGCTAATTGTGTCAATAGTGCCTCCGTCTTGTGGTCCCCAACTTGTTGCCCCCTGTTGACTTCTTCTGATATTGATTACATTTCTTAACTATTTGTTTACTGTGTTTGTCTAAGGCAAGGATCAGTTTCATGTTTCATACGTTAGCGAGAAGCTACCTTGCACTGGCGGTTTGAAAGTCAGTACGGTGAACATCAAGTTTGTATGTGACCAGAATGCAACATGGACGGTCAATGATACCGCACCGCATCAAGAATCTTTAGCACCAAATCCAATTTCTGCAAAATTTGATTGTGATAAATGCCAGGTAAGAAGATCGTTAAACATTTTACGTTGTCTATGAGATCTTCTGATGATGATTACGCATTCCTTACTCCTTCAAACATTCCTTCCCCTTTTACTTTTTCTACTAATTGTAATTTATTTTCAAACAATATATAGTACAGAGTTACGCCTCATCATCGCAGCGTCACAGGCTGACTGGCTTGTTGGCGTCCATTGCTGCAATGCGCTTCCATCTTTAAGAATGCTTTAAGACCATCTATCTCTTATGCCTTTTAATTATAAATATTTTAAGCTAAATTGTAATGGAGACCAATCTTGTTGAAATCAGTAAAACTAAAGTCACAAGCTCATGAGAAAACATGGAAGTGTGTCCGTAGACGTTGCGAGTCCACAGCACAGAATGCCATGGAATATTTGACGAGTGGGTGTCCTGTGTATCACATGAACGCTGAAGTGCAATTGGCATTGCCGATACTGACAGAATTGAACCAAGTAGTTCAGTTATGTTTCCAAGAATAGTAGTGGAAAAGTTGTGTGATTCTGTCTTGCAATTTTTAATAACGGCTAGGTCTTATGGTTGTCAGCCTGGTATCTCTTAGTTCACACTAAGGTCGATATGATCAGAGTTGGTGACGGCCCATCACTTCAGTCAGCTCAATCTTGAGAGATTTGACATTGAATGGCACTCTTTGATCCTTGCGTTAGCTGTGACTTGCCTGGTTCTCTTAATGAGTTATTGAAACAATGCTCTGCTCTCTATTTGTAGTACAATGTCGTCTTCAACTACAGTGGTGCGTGCTTCAAACTTCCCCCTGGTGAATCACCGCAGCAACCAATCAGCATGGGTTCTATCGCACTCATATTGTAAGTATTTGTGTTGTGAGATGCTCAATAATACTGGTACAGTCAAACCTGTATTAGCGGCCCCCTCTGTAGAGCAGCCACCTGTGAATAAAGGCCACTCTTCATAACCCTAAAGTGACACTGTCTATAGAAATCAACCTGGACAGAAAAGCCACCTAGCTATAAAGGTCATTTTCCCTAAGTCCCAAAAATGACAGTTATAGACAAGTTTCACTGTAGTTCTCTTCAGAATATAGTTGTACATGCTGCTACCTATTGCTTAAGACCATTAACTTTCTGGGTGGTCGCTCAAGACAGTTTCCTGGATGACATTCACTCAATATAAGTTAAGCGTATTTCTTATTTGTGGTAACATATATAAGCAAGCAAAGAGAAAACATTATTTTTACATTATCTGCAAGTATGATTTTTCTCATACCGGGCATAATTATGATAAATTATTGCACTTTTCATATCAAAATGCACTTTCTTAAGTTCTGCTTCTCTTTTGAAAGGTTTTTCCCTGGTGTTGTACTTTATTTCATCATCGGTGTCCTCGTTAATCGGATGCGTGGACGTACTGGTAAAGAATCTATTCCGCACGTGCAATTTTGGCAAGATCTTCCAGAACTGATCATGGTATGTAGTGTAGTTTCAGACCTACTCGTTTCAATATTAGTACAGTCAAACATGTATTAGCGGCCACCTCTATAGAGCAGCCACCTGTATATAAAGGCCACTTTTCATAATCCCGAAATGACACTTTCTATAGAAATCAACCTGGATAGAAAGGCCACCTGTCTATAAAGATCATTTTCCTCGGGTCCCAAAGGTGACCATTCCAGACAGGTTTTACTGACATAGCTTTAGTTACGTGTTAGTTACCTACTGAAATGGATGGCGTGACGGCTAGGCAATTTCTTTATGTACATACAATAGTCACCATAGTTGTATTATGTGTCTACTAATCATACCCTTACCAATCATTTAAAGTATTATAGAATATATATACACTGAGGTGTGTTGATTGATAGCAGACATGTCGATGTTGTTACATATACAATGGAGGGTAGCCAACCTGTCCACTTGCTGGTCTGAGTGACAATGGATGGTGAGACAGTCACAATATGATAAATTTTCACCTTGCCGTTTTGTTTATACCGTAGGATGGCTTTGTTTTTACAATGTCTGTCATTACGTGCCGTCAGGAAGACGGAAAGATGAACTATGATACAATGTAGTACAATTGAAAGTTAACATTCACCACCTAAGGAAGACCTGCTGACAACAGCCGTTAGGGAGGATTATAAAGCATTGTCTCACTCTGAAAATTGCAAAGGAAAGACAACAGATTTGGAGAAACAGTGTCAATGTGCAAACTGCAAAAACATTATAACACTCGATACTGCCTCAATACAAAAGATGTCACGCTATTGCAAGCAACAAGGATGTTATATGGCCGTGCACTGCTTTGACAGGGATCTTAGCCACGGAAAATGGACTCTTGCAGAGAAGCAAGATGGCAGAAATTGGTACAAATTTACTAGCATAATTAATGCCATTTAGTTTTCAAAGGAGAAATTAGTTTACATATCTTTATACTGTGTAGTATTATTGTGTTATGTGAAATGTTTCTACTTAAAGTCAATGAAAATGCTGTGTAAATTTTACAAAATCGTCAAGTGGTTTTCCAGTAAGTTTCTCTGCAAAGTCTTTGTTTGAGTAGGCTGCAATCTTGTGCAGGGACTTGGCGGGTAGTTCTTCATTAAAGTTAATTAGTTGACATTGTTTCAAAAACTCAAAGCGTTCTTCAAGGCGCTTCAATGAACAAGTAAACACTCTAGGGCAGTTCATCAAAATGTGCGGATCGACTCTCATTACATTTTCACAAAAGTCCACTTTTTCCTCCATTGCTTTCAAGCTGAACGTTAATATTGCAGGTAGTTTGTATATGAATAAACCGAGATCGTAACCGTCAAGTTGTAATCTCTTTGCAAGGAAATTGATTTTTAATTTCAATTGGTCAGCTGTACTGAATTGCATGATGTCGGGGCACTTGCTGAATAAGTCCACAATGTCTTTCTGCCGAAACGGAGGTTTCGTGTTTAACCGAGATATCATCTCAATCTAGAAAGAAAAACGTAAAACTATATGATGAAGAGATTTCAAATGCAATTAATCCGTCATGCGCAGTCCCAATGCATTTCGGTATATAAGGGAGTTGACCGCTGCCACAGGTGAAAATGCCAGAAAAATGCTTTGTTTGAAACGCAATCAGCCGTACTCTTGCCAACGATGGTCAATTTCGAGGATTGTTCTTGGCTGTCAAAATTGTAGATTTCAACTCAAAATCACGTGCCAGAAAACACTAGCATCCTGAAATGCATTAGGACTGCGCTTCATCAATTAGGTCTAAATAATAATGTTGTTTGAGCAGCTGTGAATTCAAGAGTCTAATTAGTATGAACGTAACTGTCGGTATATTGACAAAACAAAAATTAAGATAGTCAAGCAAGACATCAATATCAACAAACAATGATAATGCAAGATTGGAGAGTGATTACTTGCATGCGATTATTGATCATTGTACTGATCGTTGACAATTTCCGTTTCTCGGATGCTGTCCACTCTTCGTCAGTTGTCATTGTGCCTTTGTCGTCTTTGGTTGTCCCTTATTCTTTGTCGCTGCTGTCATTGAACTGTATGAAATGTCACTGTCAGGCTACTATGTCAGCATTACGTTGTTCGTTTAAAATAAATCTTCAATTCCATTTATTTCGAAGTGGATATTCTTACGGTAACCGTAAACTTTCTTTAAAAAGATATTTAAAAAGAAATTCTTTAATAATTTATATTTATTTACTTTGCTACAGGATGCCATTCTTATGTATCTGCTCTGTGAAAAAGCTTCAATTAGCTTAACGGATATCAGAATAAATTAATCATAAATTAATTAGTTAATAAATTAATCATAAATTAATTAGTTAATATATTAACCATAAATTAATACAATAAAAATAAATGAATCATAAATTAGGATGATGATAATAAATACCTTGTCTTCAAGTGTTTCTTCCAATTTACTCAGCATCACACCAGGATTCGTAAGAATAAATCTTTCCTTGGCGACAATAAAACCATTCCTCTTCAATATATTCAGGCGGTCCTTAAGCGTATTTGTTGGCAGAAATAAAACACGAGCCTCTTTCATAAAAATAATCGTTATCTCTCCTATCGTCAATCCAGTTTCTAATAATTCTGATATATTCTCTAAAAGAATCACGGATCTTTCATTCAAGTTCGCCTTACTGTACCCCAAATGATTACAAGCAACAGTCAGGTCGCTTTCAACGGTGTCACTATCCTTTCGCCTCTTATGAGATGCATTCCGTAACGATTTCAACGACATTTTCAGTTCTTCACTGACAACTTGAGTCTTGGATTCTTTTACGGGGGGCTTCTTTAAAGAGGATGATGAAACAGTGCCAATAGTCACAAATGGAAATCTCTCAGCTTCAAGTTCTCTTCTGCTCTTTTTGAAACGTACTTGAATTGCAGCTGGCAGTATCGGTTTCATAAGGAATTGATACGAACAGCGAATGTCCATGAAAACAGGTAAGGCAAGTCTGCAAAACATTGCTTCGTGAAATCAATTTAACCATCTATATCTAGATTTCAAAGTATATTTCTTTCTTGACTAACTTGACTTTTGAGAGACTTCCATGCAACTTTTTCCAACATCTTTCAACGACCTCGTTATGGGAATTCACAACAGCAGATCCAACATGGCGCTAAGGTCATGTGCAAGTTTATTCCTGCGGAGATCTGTTTTGCCGCTTCAAACAGGTAGGAATCATAATGGAAGATGTCTTCATTCGTTGAAAAAGTAGACTGTAATCATGAAGTATACATACACTATTTTTAGATGCTATGCAAGTATCCAGGTTTTCTTTTGATGCAAAGCAACTGGCCGGCCTCAGACTGAGTCCTGCACTCCTGCTCCTGCAGACCTGCACTGATTCTGATTGGGCATACCATTGAAGTTCTAGGCTAGGTCTAACTTGTTTAGTGCAGAAGAGTAGAAGGTAACAAGACCAATAGGCCTAAAGGCGTACATAATGCAGAGTTTTGTATATTTCGATTTCGTGAAGATCGCAGATGGCAGATGTGCAGAGTTTGAAGTAGATCATGTCCAGATCTGTCACCAATTCAATACTCCAATAGCGAAAAAGACGCTAAAGTCACACTTCAGGTGTGCCAAATCACAAAATACCTTTCTAAACACATGGTCATTTGCGCCTCAAAATACCTCTTTGGCAGTGAGACAATGACGTCGCTGATTGGCTGCCAGACTCCTGACTGGAATTTATGTACAAGTCTGTTCTGCTGAATCCGCAGCCGCTTCAGCAGTTTGTCTGATAATAAGCAAAGTCTGCGCAACGCAGCACAAAAACCATTTCTGCTGACGCCGCATTAGAGTTGAAAACACGGTGATCCAATCAAATCACGATCCTGATCCATCTCTATTGTTCGTTATCAAATATCATCTCGTTGCTATGGAGACGAGACAGTTGATGGCTTTTACAGCGAGAGTCAGGTCGCGGTCCTTTGTTGTTTGACCGCGAGAACGGATGTGAAATGTGAAGCAATCTTTCTGAGTTCTGAACCATTTGTGTGTCCTCACGAGTAACTTTTAAGAGACGGAGACCGTTTTGATTCAGTCACAGTTTATTTGAAATGAGGAGGAACTTGTACTATAAACTGCTGATGGTTCCAACATTATAAAAGCTAGAAACTAGAAACTATGCTCGCAGAGACTCGCTTCATTGAAACCTTGCTTGGAACGATCTCTTATTTCAAACCGAGACCGGAAATTGTGCTTTCGATCAGCCGCCTGCCTTGTCAGCAGAAATGATTTTTGTGCTGCGTTGCGCAGACTTTACTGATATCCAGAGAAACAGTTCAGAGAAACGGCTCTGTCCGCGCAATCCTTACGATAACTCTGTTACCGCGGCTGGACCGCGCATTTTTGTCACATGAACGAGATGCCAAACGCACAAATATTTCGAAAGATTTGCGCATTTGGCCTCTCACTGATGTGCCTAAAATGCGCGGTCCTGCCACGGCTAACACGTAAAATAATAAACTTTAGGTGTAACAAACAAAATTCCACTCAGGATTGGCTGACAAATTGACAGTCCATTTTCCACTGTGGAAAGTTCGTTTTGTGTACACCAAAGATTACGCCAGATTGCTTCGCAAAAGCTTATGCCCCACCAAAGCAGCATCATATTAACAGTGTTAGTACTAAATTTTCAAACGTTCCGTGGCTTATGCAACGCCAATCGCCAAATTTGAGCCTACTCCACATCGAAGATCTTCTACGTATTATACCATGTTCAATACTAGTCCACTACTACTTGAAGTTGCTTACAATCTGCTCTATAAATTAAACATAATTTGATAGGCTTGCAATCTGCATTCAGTCACATGACTGGCACATTGGATTGCTGAAAATTTGGTTGGATTGTAGACCTACATTATTCATTTGACAAATTATGCCACTTAAATAGGTTTACTTCCATTTGGATGTCCCGGAGGACGTCTAATAATGGAACCCCAGATGCCTGTTCATAAATTATAATCTCTCTTTGTCCTGAATCTTGTTAATGTAATTTTCAATGTAGCTTAGCTTTTCGTTTGATGTTGTGCTTCACTTCGCTTACAGATTTTCTTCTGTTTATATGTCGTCTAGCTTTCGTCAGTAGCACAAGCAGCGACAAGCCAAAAACTGTCAAAGCAAAGTTGATGGTCGGTGACAATGTGGATTACGAGGACATGGCCATCGTCCATGTGAAAGCGACATACAACAACACGCTAGTAACACTGACAGATCATTTAGGTTTGTACTGGCTGAGTAGTTTTGTGAAATTATTGCCTTTATGTACGTTCGCTTGGATCGTTGTACGCAACCACACAGTCACACAGTGGCCTATTAATTTTTCACATCATTCAAATAAAAATAGTTACATTTGCAGCCACTGCACCAGGCTTCAACACAATAATACAACACAATCTTAGTAAATTTTCTAAGTAGGGCAATTTGGAATACTATGTCAAGATGCCATTAATTTGATCAATATTAATAATTTTGTAACTAGTGCAACTCTGAAAATTGTGTCTGTCTAACTATCTATTGTTGGAAACCGAGATTGCTCAAATTGCAGAAAAAGTGGTGCGCCGTGAGAGTCGAACTCACGACCTTTAGATTGCCGGTCCACCGCTCTGTCGTTGAGCTAGACGCACCCTCGTTAATCTGCACGAACAATCTCCCTTATTTATCGGCCGCCAAGTGAGCCTCGTTACGTCGTTGTGTAGACCTAAGTAGGCCACTTGGTAGTATGTACTGTCCATTTGGTAACACGACTGCCTTCCATTTTTCGAGCCACTATGAGTTGCTTTGTAGAGTGTCTAATGTAAACATACACTCTCCAACATCTATTCTGTACACAATATCATGATACAGTGACACCTCATTAATATCACTGTGATTTTGCAGTCAAAATTCGTGATAATAAGCGGGTTGTGATATTGAGCGGGTTAAAATAGTTGATTTTGACAGAGCTTGGTTCTCAAACTGAAGTGACATTAAGCGGGTTGTGATATTAACAGAGGTGATATTAACGGGGTTACACTGTACTATGTTGACATCTCAAGTGTTTTATTTTCTGTTTTTTTTTTATAGGATTGAAAGCAACTTGTCAATCGGCTGTATGTATTTTGAAATTCCTGCTTTTTCGTTTTGTTGCTGTTCTATGTGAGATTTCCGTTTATTTTTGGTTGTGTTTGTTGCCACTTTCCATTGCGAAAGTTCTGTTTTCATTGATAGGGAATGGTAGGTTTCAAGAAGGCCAAACGGAGCTCTAGTTACGCCGGTCAAGTGACAGGAGAATCTGTTGCATCTGTGAGTTGGTCATTGGTTAAATGTTAATGTCACTTTTTTAATAAGGGTAGCCCAATAAGCCAATGGCTTGTCTCCCTTGGAGCCCCCAACAATTGAAACCATAGAACACATGATGGGTATATGTATCGGCTTGGTCGGAAGTCGAATCCGGCACATCTCACTGGCTGCTAAACCACATCACAGATTAGAACCACACTGACTAGCAGTCACACATTGTCATGAGTAGGATTACCACTGTCACCTTACTGACCGCGAGGTGTGATTAGTATAACGATTTGAAGGTTTATTGGAAGGTGTTTTTAGTTTTGGGTTTGAGCTTTGAGCAAAACAGTCTCTGGCTTTGATGTTTGAGCCACCTTTGATGTTCGAGTGTTTTTTTTCTGTTTTGTGTGCTTTACTATTCTGTTTGTAGCACTATGGCTGCAATTGCATAATATCATTTTATTTTCCTACAATAATGTCAACATATCATGGGTTCATGTTTTATGAAACAGAGTGCTTGCACATAAGTGGATGTGAAATATCAGTTATGGACACATCCAATGTGTTTCTTCAACTTCTTTGCTTAGTATTTTGATCAACCCTGTTGTTTCCTGTATGCATTCAAAGGAGTTGGGTTGTAACTAGTTAAAGTCGAACCTGTATTAGCGGCCACCTCTATAGAGCATCCACCTGTGTATAATGGCCACTCTTCATAGCCCCGAAATGATACTTTCTATAGAAATCAACCTGGACAGAAAGGCCACCTGTCTATAAAGGTCATTTTTCTCATGTCCTAGAGGTGACTGTTATAGACAGGTTTCACTGTACTTTTGTAGTTAATAGCTTGAAAAGTTGCTTTCTTTAGTAACTTGACAAGTAACTAGTTATTTGCAGAAAAATGGCTTTTTACTGTAACTAGTTCCATTTTTAAGTCCAATGTAACTATAACTAGTTGCTTCTTCTAGACAAGAAACTAGCTTCAGTCAGGATTGGTCCTTTTCAATAACAATTACAGATCTTTGAATGTACAGTTATTTGGATTGTGATAACTGCCAAATGCAATTAATCTCTACATTGGCATGAAATTAATGTGTCCGTTTTTCTGGGAATTATTGGTTAGCATTTGTTTTATGATGTGTAAATGTGAGTGGCAAAACCCTTAACAGAACTACAGTATATAATATATGAAAGGTACTGAGGTACTATATGCTCAGTTACTATACAGTCAAACCTGTATTAGGGGCCCCCTCTATAGAGCAACCACCTGTCTATAAAGGCCACTCTTCATATCCCCCAAATGACACTTTCTACAGAAATTAACCTGGATAGAAAAGCCACCTGTCTATAAAGATCATTTTTCTCAGGTTCCAGGGGTGGTCACTGACAGGTTTCACTGTACAGTATCAGAGATAGACCTTTTATTATGAATATCTTAGGCCCTCTTTAATCTTCAGACGGCCCTGATTGTGTCTGCAACATATTAAGCATCTGATTGGAGTTGTTTTTATTCAATCAGAGAGCTGTCGAACTTGGTGTCAAGAAAGTCAGAGTGAAAGTCAATGGACTTGGACCTGGACGGCAGGTAATGTTACAGTTGTACTATTTCTGCTATGGCGCTTTACCCGGCATCATATGCTTTGCATTGCAGATAATTATTCAAATAAATGTTGCAAAATTCAACTTTTTAGCAATAAGTCCAATATAATATCATAGGTTGTTGACGTGCATTTCCTATAGCCCATCAGCAAGATCTCTTTGTGACTCAAATTGATTGCGTCTAATTTGTCCGGATTAATTATTACAGGAAACACAATGTTCTCAAATCTAGAAGGAGAATCAGCAACAGTTACGGTCAAGTAGGCCAATAACTGGGTATGCTGGGGACCGCTCACATTTAACCGAAATTAACAAAGAATCGATATTGAAAAACAAAGAGTGACATTTTTGTTTTAATATAAAAAAGCTACTACAAGAAGTGTCGGAAAGCTCTTTACCTATGAAAGATTTCAAAAACTCTTTGCATGTAAGCAGAGTGTGCTGTACCATTAATTAAGAGAAATTTATTGAACTTGTTCTGATTTGTTAGAAAATTGTTCATCAAGTCATCATCTTTGCTAAATGCGGATTATGTATGATTACATTTCAGACTGCAGTGAAGGGTCTTCTAGCTGGTGGCTTGGAAATTGTCTCAATTACTGATATCACCCCTGTCCCACACAACGGAATGCGCCCTCGCAAGCAGAGACGATTATAAGAATATAGTTAGAATAATACATTAAACAGTATTATTGTATATTTTTGTCATGGATGATCAGTATAATGGGCAATATGTTGTGCCAGATGCACAATAATGTAATTATTAACGAACTAGCGAACTATTGCGTTGATGGTGTAGTGGTTAGGACCGCTGGTTCTCACCCGAGAGGTCACAGGTACGAGCCCTACCCAAAGCACACGGTTTCACTCTTCCGAAAAGAAAAGAGTAGCACTTCGGTGCGAGAGAAACGGGAGCGTAGTATGGCATCTGCCTTGTTGGGCTAGCCCCCGCCCTGCGTTCAGGTCGAAAGACCCTCCCGGCCGAAGGGCTGAGAATCGGAGATCGGCGCCGCTCGTATAGGTAAGCAGGTTCGCCTGCAACGCTAACGCGATTGTCTTTCTTTTCTATCTAGCGAACTAGTGGCGAATAGTAGGAAGAAAACGTTGTGGATGTGTTTTGTCTACATTTATTCTTGACTTTATTATTGTAATAGTAAGTAATAGCTCATCATCAACGACGAGTTAGGAGCTTCAACAACTTCTTCTGTCAGGCAGTTATTTATTTGTTGTTAGCAGACATCCCATCGGATGAGCAGCACGGCCACATTTCTTTTGGGATGATAAATTGAACGTCTGAAAAACAATATGATATGAGCTTGTATATAGTTAGGTATGCTGTCAGATCCTTTGCCATTATATAATTTTAAAAGATTTAATCAGTTATTCAGAATTCAGTAGGCTTTCATCTGTGTAGGGACGTCAGTCAAAAGACTTGGTATCACATCGGTTGAAACGTCAAGGCATAGACTTGGCGCTGTGAAGTAGGTCGAGAATGATCGCGTGTGAATAATACCATCATCGCGCAGAAAAACACTCAGATTTGAGACATTTCCAAGAAGCTGACAGAGCATTTGTACAAAGAGAAGAGAATATAATTTAAATCGTACTTCTTTAATTTCGTGCACAAATCTTTCTCAAGTCACATAGAGGACTTACAGTAGATCAAGCTGCCTGCGAACCCTCCCCGTTTTCAAAACACAATGACGGAGACGCTTGAAGTGTAACTCGGCTGCCGTTGATGTGTTCAAACAACTGCAATGCGATTGCCCACTGAATTCATTCAAATCTAGTGCCCAGACCAGTACATGGATTATCAAAACGAGGATACTATCATGACGTCACAATAGAGCCTTGCGCGATTCACGGAATCACTTTGCGTCGAATGTCGACGGAGATTGGATTTGCGATCGATGCGATTGGTGACTATTTGATGTGAAGACATCAAAGCGATTTAGATTATTCATCGGAAGGTCCAAAGAGAGGTGAGAACCAACCATCGTACATTCATCTGTGGTGCTTTCATCGAAGATTTCTTATCAATAACTGAAATATATTTTCCAATTGAAATTACGTTGGTTTGATAAATGCGTATTGCGTTCTACTTGTAACATTCTTCTTCATTAGGACCTTGTCTACTGCTGAGTGTGCGACGTACACGCTTACGAGGACAGTCAACAAGAATGACAAGCGAGGCAACAGTTATGAAGATGACTCAAACTGACGACTGCAGTGAAAAAGCAACGTGAGTTTAATAGATTCACTGTGGCATGCACGTGCAAAGTCTATTCAAAGCGATGGTCGAATTGGTAATGTAAAGCTTACTTCTTTTTGAAATTCCAGCAGTATCTATCCTCATACGGAAGAGGACATGTGCGGCATCCCCTCCGGGATGGCGTTGATGGAAGACGACGCTGCTGTAACAAGCGATTTGGCACAGAGCAGCCACGGAGATGTCGTTAGCGATGCCGGAGAAGGCGATGGTGGAAGCCTGTTCTACGTCACCGAAGACGACGATTTGCTGGCTGAGAGCTCGAGTGGCGACTCAACGGAATACACCAACTCAGACACAGAAGACGAACAAGAAGGTTTGCAACCGAAATCAGCAGTTGATCAAACCAAAGATGGAGGAGATGAAGTTGCCTTTCATCAATCTGACTTGTTAGTCAAGATGAAGATATTTAAGGCGAAGAAGTAGTTGAGAGAGCAGGCTTATGGTATAAAGATCGACGCCATGCGAAAGACGATTGATGAGAAGTTGGATCTGTTGAAGTCAATCCCAACAGAGTTGGCCATGACCCAAGAGCACGTGGCCAGAGAGGGCAAGCGTCCATCGGCGAGCAGAGCTGGCTCCAGATGGATGTGCTGGAGGCGAACGAAGAAGACAACCCAGGAAATGCTTGACGAACAAGCTGCGTCATTCAAAGGGAAACTTGAAGAGCTTCAGCAGCAAATAAACGATAGAGACATCGAATTGGTTGAATTCAGAACAGATCATTTGGTTTTCAAGGCCATCGAGAAGACATACGCCAACAACGAGATGGAACTACAGCTGACGAGAAAGGAGAACGCCATTCTCAAGGAGCAGTTGAAGAACGTTAGAAACCGATTGAGAAACGGGACCAATCATCACTTGCGAGCAATCAAACAGCTCGAGAAAGAGAATGCTGAACTGGCAAAAGTAATCCACCAGCAAAACATCGAGATCAAATCAAAGATCGGACTAATTACTGAGCTCGAAGAGCAAAATGATACTTGCCTCAAGAGAATCAAGGAGGCAGAACATGAAATCTTGAAAGCTGCGTCCAATGGCAAAGACGAACTCAAAGGCCTTGGAAAGGAAGAAGTTACTTTCCAGCAAGACGGAAAGGGTGTTCCATGCTGCTTCATGTTGGCTTTGCATGAGAACAATCGACTTGAAGTTGACGGTGGAAATAGAGCAACGAAGACGCAAGTTGAGAAGGGAGATGGTGCCTTCGAAATTGACGCTGAAGCTCAACCAAAAGCAATCAGGGTTGACATTCCAGAGAACAAAGCAGAAGTAGAATGCTACTCGCCAAATCTTCAGCAACAAATCAAAGCCAACGGTGAAGCTATTCCCATCAAGAATAAACATGCTAAAAGAAAGAGAAGAACATCCAAGATCTGCTTTAATGACGTCATGGAGTCAATAAATGCTCGAAAGACCTTACCAAAGATACAGCCTGTAATCTCAGAGCAGTGCGAGACATCTTACGCCACAGAAGAAACCATTAACGAAATCATCATCAAATAAACTAAAATCAAAACAATGTCATATGAATAAGGAAAGATATTCTTTATGTTTAAATATCATCTGCATGACAATTATTTCTCAGTAAACCTTTTCGGCCCACCAAAGATGTTGAATAGGTTTTTCTGTTCTCTCTTTGTGGCTCCTACTTTGTATTTGCAATAGTTGTAATTGTAGTTGGTCATCGGGATTCAATCTGTCAATGTGTGCTCTGGCATACATATATTTCATTTAGGCTCAACTTGGCGGTACAGCTCGTGGCAATGATTTCAGGGCTTTCTGACGCATGACTGCGACCGAAACTAGTTAAGGAATAGCCGAATAGCCACTCGCGGTCACGATATTGGAATATTATATCAATTGAGTACGGAGTAGTCTCTGTTAGATGCTAGCCTCCTACTGGTAATTACTATTAGTCAACTGCGCAATGAGTTCACCCCAGAGGTGTTATTGCTGTCGATATAAGCTGGCATGATTATATGCGAATCCAACCTTGAATGTTATACCTACGAGTCTCGTCTTTACTACGAGATAGGAAACAAGAACGCAACAGATGTCCGCTCTTACACGAGCAGTAACGGAAATAACAAAGCAACGAGCACCATTCGGTTACGCTTGAACACGAGGCTGGTTGGCGACAAGCAGCGTATGGGTATGAGGCGTCTGATAAGCGGCAATGGCAACGGTTTAACGCGTATGATAGTGAGGCTTGATCTTCATAAGCATCACACTGTAACGTATAGCAACGGGTATCATCGCTGAGTATCGTATGGTAGATTGGTAATCCACTGCTTTTGATGCTGAGCATCACATCGTTTGTGCTTGATTACGAGGGCAGAACGCGTTGAGCAGTGCATGATGACGAGGCACACGAGTGGTGCCCAATGCCTGACAACGTATAGCGATGGATAACATATGACAGTGAGGCTTTGTCCCGATGAACGTATAGCCAGCGTCGGATATGCGTCATTGGACTCACAACGCGTAGTTCATGGCGAGGGGAACACTTTACAACGACGCGCATGACATGGTTGTGTTACTGGACAGGTATTTGGAATGTGAAGAGACGAGTCACGGACCCATTTTGCATATGGCCATTAACTAACTGTCTTGAAGATCGGCAATTTCTGAAGTGATCTATAAGAGTAGCAGCCTGGATAATGGAGATTGATCGCGGATTTGTCTGCGTCACGGAGATCTAACGGCAACAATGGCATCGACCCCAAACAGTTCTATCTGGAGTACCTTCGGATTCTATCAGGCTCCCTCTGGAAATAAGGATGATGATGATGATGATGATCTTGAATTCTGTTGCATACTAGGGAACAATTGCGGCGTCTCCAATCTTAGCTGGATGACGTCATCATAGCTCGTCCACTTGCCCTGGCAAGGTTCCTGAGCGTATGCCAAGAGACAACTGTACCTCTGTACACGGTTCCATAGTGAATAGGTCCATCGGCAACGGTTGTGATACTATAGGTGTCGAGCTGGAATCTGAAAATCAAATTTCTGGTCTGCCTGTAGACTAGCTACTTGCCCTAAGAGTCAACGTTATCATGCGGTTCGACACTGATGCAGCCATCACCTGCTGAAAGCTCTCATCGGCCACCTCCGTCACGCCACTAATAATTTGTGGCAGGGTCGATTTCAGACTACAGTGAAGGGTCCTTTAGCTGGTGGCTTTGATATTGTCTCAAGTATTGATATCACAGCTGATGTTACTTGTGAGGAAAAGTAGCTAGTTATAGTTACTGTACCTTGAAAGTAACTTTCATCGATATATCGCAGAAGAATATACATGATTGCTTTTTATTGTTATTGAGACTGAATGGCAACAAAGTTATGTGTCAGTCCTGCCGTTGTATCTTAAAGTCACGCTGAGTCAAAATACTTGCGAAAAGGGTTCTCACTGTCCCTTCTCTCCAAGCATGTTGGTGTGAGATAATAGGGTGTAGTGACAGGGCTCTCACACGAGGAGAATCCAACGCATGTAGCAAACCTAACATCGGATGAGCATCACGGCCACACTTCTCTTGGGCTGATGAATTGAACGTCTGAAAGACAACTTGATATGAGCTTGTGTATAGCAGGTACGCTGTCAGATCCTTTGTCATTAAGTAATTTTCAAAAATTTGGTCATTTTTTCAGAATTCAGTTCGTTACCATCTGCGTGTAGAAGTCAGCCTAAAGACTCAGCACCATATTAAATTGACAAGTCACGACATGGAATTTGGTGCTGCGGAGTATGGCGAGAATAATCGCGAATGAATATTATCATCATCGCACAGAACCACATTCATGTTTGAGACAGAGAAGGTTTTTAAATCGTACTTTCTGCCAGACTCTTCTCAAGTCACATAGAGGGCTTGCAGTAGATCAGGCTGCACAATATATAATGATTTTGTGACTGTAGACTGCCTCCCGCTTTGTGGATAGGGGCTAAGAGGATGAAGCTGGAATACTAGTGGATTTTAAATGTCATCCTAATTAACAAGGGTAGCCCAATAAGTAAATGGCTTGTCGCCCTTGAGGTCACCTCCGGGGTGTGCCCCAGGGCAGCATATTGGATCCGCTGCTTTTTAATATCTTCGCGAATGATATGTTACTGTTTATTTCAACATCAAACCTTCGTCAGTAGGCCGATGATACGACACTGTACCACAGCAACACCGACATCCAGCACCTGCAGCAATAAATTAATAAACGACGTCTCTGCATTGCTATCATGGTTCGACCCCAACCACTTCACTATCAACGAATCAAAAACTCAAGCCATGACAATTGGTAAAGAGTGGCCTTCGCTACTGATCCAGGGAAACAGCATCCCGGCAAGTGAACAACTGAAAATCCTTGGTATCAGTTTGACAATAAGCTCTCACTTGGAAGCCATGTCGATGCAGTCTGCCGAAAAGCCGCTGCAGCCTCCTCTGTTTTATGTCGAGTGCGGTACGCATTTCCAGAGCGAGTCAGGAAGGATCTCGTAAAAGCGTTCATCCTTCCACATTTCAACGTCGCAAATGTACTCTCGTCCGGCATCAGCAAGAAGCTACAAGCCCGAATGGACAGTTTGCTGTTTCGAGCAGTCAGGTCCATAATCGGCCGTGACCGCTACCGCGTGTCATCAGACTGCTTCGCCTTGGTAGGCTTACCAGTGTCGCTGCACCACTGAAACTTAGCCGTGTGTGCTTTCTTGGCTTGGGATGCTCGGATGAAAAACTGCCAATCGTACATTAGCAACCAATTTGCCATTGCCGAAGGACGGACTAGAGCTGCCACAAGATGAGACTTTGTCACCAGACGTATAGCAACGAAATCCCGTAAGCTCTCTCCAATTCTGTGCCCAAAGTTTTTAACGAGCTTTTAAAGAAACATGCAGATGTGGTAACGTGCTCAAAGAGAGATACTGTAATTCACCCGAGTGTAGTGCCCAGACTCCACCTTGGATTATGGAAACGAGGATACTATCATGACGTCACAATAGAGCCTTGCGCGATTCACCGAATCACTTTGCGTCGAATGTCGACCGAGATTGGATTTGCGATCCATGCGATTGGTGACTATTTGATGTGAAGACATCAAAGCGATTTAGATTATTCCTTGAACGGTCCAAACAGAGGTGAGAACCAATAATCGTACATTCATCTGTTATGCTTTCAACGAAGATTTCTTATCAATTAGTGAAATATATATCGCAATTGAAATGAGTACACTGGTTTGATGTTTGCACGTTGCGTTCTACTTGTAACATTCTTCTTCATTAGGACCTTGTCTACTGCTGAGTGTGCGACGTACACGCTTTACGAGGACAGTCAACGAAGATGGCAAGCGAGTTAACAGATCTGAAGATGACTCAAACTGACGACTGCAGTGAAAAAGCAACGTGAGTTTAGTAGATTAATTTCGGCATGCATGTGCTAAATCATTTCAAAACGATGCTTATATTGATGAGGTGAAGTTTATTTCTATTTGCAATTCCAGCAGCATCTATCCTCATACGGAAGAGGACATGTGCTGCATCCCCTCGGGAAAGGCATTGATGGAAGACGACGCTGCTATAACAAGCAATTTGGCACAGAGCAGCCACGGAGATGTCGTTAGCGATGCCGGAGAAGGCGATGGTGGAAGCCTGTTCTACGTCACCGAAGACGACGATTTGCTGGCTGAGAGCTCGAGTGGCGACTCAACGGAATACACCAACTCAGACACAGAAGACGAACAAGAAGGTTTGCAACCGAAACCATCAGCAGTTGATCAAACCAAAGATGGAGGAGATGAAGTTGCCTTTCATCAATCAGACTTGTTAGTCAAGATGAAGATATTTAAGGCGAAGAAGAAGTTGAGAGAGCAAGCATATGGCGTAAAGATCGACGCCATGCGAAAGACGATTGATGAGAAGCTGGATCTTTTGAAGTCAATCCAAACAGAATTGGCCATGACCCAAGAGCACGTGGCCAGAGAGAGCAAGCGTCCATCGGTGACCAGAGCTGGCTCTAGATGGATGTGCTGGAGGAGAACGAAGAAGAAGACAACCCAAGAAATGCTGAACGAACAAGCTGCGTCATTCAAAGGGAAACTTGAAGAGCTTCAGCAGCAAATAAACGATAGAGACAT
>OFHS01000030.1:60917-82726 GCA_900245855.1 Calvadosia cruxmelitensis | reverse complement strand
AGTTACATTTGTTTACGATTAGTTACTTTTCACTTCTAGACGTTAGTTAATCGTGGGTACTGTTAAGATACAATAAGCTTCAAAGCATTCATGTATGCATGGAAAAATCCACCGAAGATGGTAAATTGGAATTTGTTCAAAATACACATTTAAATTACACCTTCTTTTCTTATGTTAACATCGATGAAAGCAACTTTGCAAGTAACTGTAACTAGTAGCCTTTTCTGACAGGGAACTAGTAACTTTTGAAAGTTACTTTTAGAAAAGAGTAACTTTAAAGAGTAACTTTCATTTTCGAAATAGAGTAACTTTAACTGTAACTAGTTACTTTTAAAAGGTAACTTTTACAGCCCTGCCTAAAGTGTGCCATTCAGTGTCTTTTCCAGCATTTTGTGCACTTGTGAACTTTTAGCCTCTGTGCACCAGAGATCTTGATGAAATGCCATGCTCTGCAGTCCCTGCAGTGGGCAGCTTCCACTTAACATAGATTTCTCACCTGCAAATTCATGTTACAAAGGTGTTGACTGCAGCAGTTGCCCTTGTAGTAAATCTGGTTTCTTTCATGGTTCGTTAATTAAGCTGACTGTTAAATTGATCACTAGAGCAGAGACAATTTCATTTGTGTTGTGCCTTTATCAAACTAATGAGGGTGACTGACCACCTTTCTCAGGCAAATTTAAGAGGCATTTTAAAACCAGGCAGGGTAGTGTGCATCTGAGGCTGTGCTACACGGCTACAACACAATTTGCTTGCAAATCTCAAAACAAGTCATTGCGCAATGGCACATCTAAAGATGAGTTGCAGATTGAATTGCCCAGCTGTGAAGCGGATTTCTTCGCTTAAAGTTTCATTGTGCATCTGTAACTTAGCTGCCCGGTAATATAATTTAAAAATATTTATCGTGTTTAAAACAACTGAAAACTAAGCAGGAAGTCATCAATGCTTCTATGGCAGTGGGTAATTGTTAAAATCTGATTAATGGACTGATAATCAATTGTTTCTATCTGTGAATCTAATTTTAAATCTGCCATCACCCCAGCCACATAAGGTAGTCTGCTACGGACGCAATTCAAATTGCAGTTTCTTTGCCAATGTTCTTGCTTGTCATGCACGTACTTTGTGTTGATTCATTAGGAGCATTTGGCGCTTTCCTGATGGGCACGACATGTCTTGCAACTCAGCTCAGAGACAAAGATGACTACGTCAATTGGGCAATTGGTGGCGGCCTGACTGGGGCTCTCCTTGGAGTAAAAGGTACCAGCTGAACTAGACAAGCAGTTTTATCAACTGGAAAGATTTGTTAATGGTTGCTAAATTACTTGATGGTGCACTTCACAGTAAGTTAGTTATTGCTCCAGAGTTGATCCTATAGACAGGGACCTTGAGGGGGGATATGCCCCACCTTCACAGGGGGATATGCCCCACCTTCACATAAGCACAGAAGTTTACACTGTAGATGAGTAGATCTGTAGTTTTAGCCACATGATCGATTGTTTGAAATATGAGAAATGTGAGATATTCTATGATGCCTCCAGTTATTTTTGTCCTTCATGGCTTTATCGTATATTCAGGATAAGTTTGTTAGTGTTGGGAACCAAGATTGTTAATCACAGAAAAAATGGCGGGCCGAGAGAGAACTCACAACCTTTGGATTGCCGGTCCACTGCTCTCCTGTTACCTGGACCCATAACCTATTGCAGAGTATGAGTTGTATGCAACACAGCAACACACAACCGATTCAATCAACTTCGAGAATATAATGTCAGCATCATCAAGGGTGGTGGCTCTTCATGCTGACGCTCTAGTCACGTGACGACCGAGTCACGTCACTCACATGATTACAGTAATTCCAATTAGTTTAACAATGTGTGCTGCGACTTGACAGTCAAAATACAATATGATTAACAACAATTAGTTTATATTAGTAAATTCTATAAATGATAGGATGATTTGAAATCCTGTATGTTGCCTTTTTATATTATTTTTATATACATTTAAGTCATCATCATACTGTCATTTGTAATATTGTTTGTTGCTCATTTCCTTCTGAAGTTGGCAAGGTTCCTCTTGGTCTCGCTGCATCAGTCGTTGGCGCAACCGTCATGGGAGTGTCAAGATACTGCGACAGTCACATCACGCCGTGCACTGAGCATGACTTCCGAAGTTATTAAAATGAAAAATAGTGGGAAAGTGATGTAGAGCTGCGTTGACATCGCTTTCTTCATAAATTGAATTGTTATTCACCTGCATGCTGTTTTGAAGCTACAAAGATGCGGCACTGCGGATGAACGTAGTATTTCTGTGAGTAATTGTTTGCCTTATTGATTTGAACAGATGTTGTGTGAGCTGTGATTATCTGGTGTTTTGATGCGTGATGCGTCACATGCCTCAACAATTGAAAGTTAAACATCATTGGAATTTTACTAACTGCAGTCCAACATAATTATGTTGCTTTTAGACAAAGCAAAAGACTAACAGGCCATCTAATTTCTCACATATCAGATGCCATGGAAACTTCAAACAACGATATTTAGAGAAATTGCAGGACACCTGTCTAGGCTACAAGGGCCAATTGCATTTGGCTCCGTGGCTGCTACAGTCAGGCTTCTCCTAATATAGCTGTTTAATTCCTTTGTAGAACATATGTATGAAAATGGTGATGGTACCTCAACTTATACGTTAGGCCTATACAGAGCCATTAATTTTCTGTTGAGCGATCTCAGTAGACTACATTTACATAAGACAAGATCAGCAGCGTGAGGCTACTGTTACATTGCAAAGACACATCTGAGATGCTCCAACGCTGTGTGCTGATGGAGGGTGATCATTTGCGGTTCTAGCTCTTGTGTAATGCTTATCCCGCTTTACCACTGCTGTGGTTGACATTGTTACACGAAGCCATTCCACATCCAAGATCTGAGAGAGTACTTCAATGGTCAATAAATGTGGAATTAAAAATACACATAAAACGACACAATTTGTTCAAATAAACTAACAGAGAATATCACCTTTGGTAAAATCACGGTGCTTATATTTAACAGGCAAATGTAAGACCTTCAAACAGCTTAAAGATGGAAACAGTTCCAGCAATAATATAGTACACATAAGTGTAGCTCATCATCAATTCAGACGAATTTAAATAAGAGAAATACTTCTATATTGGCAGAACCAACAATAGGTGATATCAAATGCATGATCTAAATTAGTAATAAAACATTGGCTTCTAAGATCCATCATAAATCATGTGCTCTGTCGTAATGAATTATCTTCTCTCCTGCAATAGATTAATCTATATCCTGCCATATTGTTTGATAATCTATCCACACTGTGAAATGCAAATCTAGCTGGAGATATCTAACGGCTTTCTCGCATAAAAACGACGGAATTTATCGTCCACGCAAGTTAGATAGTACGTGCCGGGAAATAAATCGTCCACAGAGCCATTTGGCTGGTAGTTTGAAGTATGATGAGTCTGTTCTCGCTTTGCAAGGATATCATTGAATCGTCCAGGGCTAACTACAAGACGCTTCTGCAACTTTTCTTGCAAAACTTCAAGGGAAGTTTTCAGTTGATGGAACTTGGGAATTAACTTTGTTTCAGGGCAAACTGTCAGTGAAAACATAGCAGAGGCAAGACCAGAACCGTAGGAAAATAATGCTACTTTTTTTCCAACCAATGATTCTTCTGACTCACTAAAACAAAAAGCAAATCAGGCTTTTGGAAGCAGGAAAATAAAACATAATCGCTTTACATCAATGAATAATTGGAGTTCAATGATCATCAAATTTCAAGAAGATTAACGAGAAGAAAAAGCTTGTCAGGAAAGGCAATCTCAATAACAACAAGAAACTCACCATGTCAGCAAGCTGGCCAGGCTACCATACAGCGAGGCCGTATACATGTTTCCAACATTTTGTGCTAGCAAAAGTGACGACTTTGTCATTTTTTCAAAGTGATTTGCAGATGACAGCACACTGGCTCGCTCCACAGCCTTGAGAACTGCGTCATCAACCAGGGTATCATCCAAGCTAACCTCCCTGATGGAAAAGAAAGATATTAAGCAACACATTTAATGGTAGGCTGCATTTTAGTTTCTACAGAAATCGGTCAGTTATATTAAATGAAACACACGTCCATGAAAGCACAGTGAAAACGCTTGCCAAAATTCCACTTCATCTTACCTAAATTGTAGTAGAGGTTTGAATGCCTCAGTATCAGAGAAATGTCCGGTGGCACATTGGTCGACAAAATCAATGAAATGACACCTCCCGAAGGACTTTTGTACCATCTTGCAGAATGGGGTGTGGAATACAAAGAAGTCTAAAGCCTCCAAAGATCTCCTGGCATGGTTCCCATTGCACATTTTGGTTCGGCCATTCGCTTTATCGAAGTAACGTTTATAGCATTTATCAAGGGCACTCAAGTAACACTTAATTGAAAGCTTGCCATCCACCACAGGGTATTCTGACGTCATGTCTGGCTTGTAGAAGTCGTACGCATGTTGCATATGAATGCCTCTTAGTCCTGAATAAAAATAATACAAAAGAGAAATCAAGCTGCAATTACGCACGGAGAGGCTTTAATAACACTTGTTATCAGGTCAAGGTGTTAAAAAGAAGTAATTATAAAATTTCATATGTGTCTTTGTTAAAATTGCTCACTGGCAACTGAGCCTTTTGCACGCTAAGGAAACCACTAAGTCTCATGTCACTGACTTTACTCCTCGCAGGGTGTCTACGTCATAGTCTTCCCAAGCTAGATTAAATAGATGTAGGCCTACCAAAGTACTGATTGCGTTAAGATACCGTAATAGAAAACGAGGAAAACGAATTGTAATTTGTAACACAGTTCAGGACACTATCTGAAGATACATCACGTTACAAGAAACTACTCGAATGGATTTTAAACAGATCCAATTTGCACAGAAGCAGTGCAAGCACTATAAATAATCATTAAACACACATACAATAATAAACTATCTTAATAATGTACCTTTGTGACACGTTTACGTTAGCCTTGGAATCTTACAAAGAAAGCCACGCATAGGCTACACAATTTGTAATACAATTAAATGTTTGACTTACTGCTTGATTGCACATCCTTATCACCATCATAATCATTGACCTTTCTTAATTTCTATTCATCTAAACAGATTACTCTTTTTAATCTTGGATAAAATGGGACAAAATTATACTAAAACGGGATTAAAACATTATATAAATTGTTAATAAATACAAATCTATAAATACCGTAGATTATAAGTCGATCTTGTGTGTAAGCTGACTGCCAGTTTTTTCATTTAGTTTTGTGGCTTTAGTGCATTTAAACGGGTCAGTGGCATAATTAGACAAATAATCTGCTGATAGAATTTCAAATTTGGCATATAAACAGCAATACAGTATAACCCGTTTAAGCGCAAATCGGATAAGCGAAAAACCCGTTTATCTGCAAACAATTTGCTATGTACCGAATTAATGCGTACAGTACAAACTCTCTTAATCGATTCCTGATAAGCACAATTCCTAATAAGAGCAAAGGATGTCGTTGGCAAATTACTATTGCGCTTAAGCGGGTTACACTGTAGTAAGTATAACTACAAATGAAGGTTAATAGGTTACTTAATTCCTATACAGTACATAAATGCCAACAATGATTTCTAAAGATTCTAGCTCTTCATAGCAACAATAACAAATTACTGCATCACTTCTTTACCTCTATCAAACACCAGCGGGGCATTGGGGCCAATCAACATGGCAATGGCACCTGCTCCACCCGAGCACCTTGCGTTACCAGGGGCGTACACGGCACTGTCTACAGCAATGACAATCGCGAAACGACCTGAAAGACAATGGAATCTAAGTTCAATTCAGATTGTCTAGCACAACATGGTATCTGGTTCATGCTTTAATACTTAATTTCTAATAGTAGGCGGAGTTACTTTGGCATCTTACTACACAGGTGGTCACTTGAGACAGGTGATTATCAAGACATTTTGCACTGGAGTAATTTTTAATTGTAAACTTCAATAAAACTTCGCTGCGCAATCTGCATTACAACGCACCTTGGTGACGTCATACAGTATTCTGTAAATTCGGTATGGCTTATGGCAATGACAGAGCATAACAATGGACTGTAGATATTAGTTCAAGAGAAAAGGTAAAAGGGGCAAAATTCAAGCTTTGCAAGGAAATTCCTCCTAGGGGCTTTGAAATACGTGTTGGTGCAATCAAAGTTGAACGTGATCTAAATGGCAAATCACAGCAGGATGTTACATGGAAATACAATTAGTTGCCGTTAAACGTCAAATATATCTGAAATTGAGAACATCTTCTTAGTAAATGACGGTTTATAAAAATTTGGAATATTAAAATCACAACAGTGCTGGTATTCGGCATGCTTCTCACCATCCCATGAGCTGCTCTCGATCCAGTTGATGGCATTAAACAGGGCCGAAGTGCCACCGTAGCAAGCGTTAGTTGTATCGACCCCATCAATGCTAGAATTCCCACTGCTTTCAAACAATTGCATGACAACAGTCTTGACTGATTTCGATTTGTCGAGAATAGTTTCAGTGCCCACTTCAACGCGGCCAATGTTACAAAAGGAAACATTCTCAGTCGACTCCAGCAAACGTTGAACAACCGTAAGGGCCATGGAGTTAACATCCTCCAAGTCATCACAGAAGCCCATTCCTTTCTGTCCCAAACCGATCGTGTATCGTCCTTTACTGACACCATCGAAATCTTCAAGAGCGTCTTGGTCAACATAATAAGAAGGAAAGTATACTTCCATGGCTAAAATACCAACATTTTCAGGCCACAACGAGCCACAGGCACCGCCTTCCATCGTTACAAGTGACGCTGGCTGCAACGCGGGCATGCCAAACGAAAACAAGCTTTAAAACGTGGAAGTAAGTGGATTTCTATCCATAAACACACTGGCCACACGATGAACACATGCAATCTGCTCCCGTCTTGAAATGATGCAAACTTTCAACACACAATGTGTTTGCGTGAGTAGTTACCAGTTCTTTGCGGCTTGTTCTAAAGCGGTCACATATGTTCACACATAGCCATTGAGAATCCGGTAGTATGTGATCACACCAGGACCTCTACCAAGTATGCGTTTACACGTGTGTCCGGCGGCAAATTCTCGAACACAGCCATGGTCCAAGATGGCGGCCACGCTGCACAACACACAATACTTTGAGTTTCAATTCTGCTCTCTGCTGCAAACCAGAAGATGTAGTTTTTGATCATTTCATGCGGTGCAGGAATCTCTGAAGCCGGATTGTAAGTTGGGACCGTTTACGATGGCTAGTTTCGCCACTATTGTTAATTTATCTAGCTTATTATAACACGAGTAGTTGTTGTTTTGTAGTTCGGCGACCCTGCTGGAAAGTTTGTAGGTTACGCCGAAGATCTTCGGCGTGGAGCTTGCCTGTAATTTGGTAATTGGCGTGGCGCAGCCACGAAAATCTGAAGAACTTGGTACTAAACACTGTTAAAAATCCTTGATTTTGGCGTGGCGCAAGCTTGGAGCAGCACTGCCTGGCGTAATCTTCGGCGTACGAAAAACGAACTTTCCAGTAAGGTTCGGCGATCTACCTTACCGAAATATTGAGCTCATCTTGCAGACAGAGGACCTTTTATCTTCAAAAAATGTTGCTTTTATACTTCTCCTGAAACATATTTACATCAAGGTGTATGACGATAGACCTACTTCCCGGTTCTTAATAGCAGCATTGCAGCCGAGTGAGCTTTCTGTTTACTCGATCACTGATATGTCTGCAAACAGTCTTATCCATACGCCAGTAATATTCAGCTTAAAGTAGGGCCTACAATATTCACTGCAGCATGGAATTACGCCAAAGAGTGCTGCGTCAAAGTTTACGCCACGCCAAAACCAGATAAGTGTACTGTGCTGTGCTTAGTAGGTGTAGGATATGTAGTTGTAGATGTGTAGATCGAAGACAGAGGCAAGTAGGTGTAGTTGGATATATAATTGTGGCAGATACGACGGAGGGTAGCCAGCCCATCCGAAGGCTCGAGAGTACAGATTGCAAGAGAGTTGACATTACGAAATACAAGACATTTATAGCGACTGGCGGAGGGCGCTGATTGGCGGTCTGAGTGCTGACGTAATTGCTTGATGAGACCGCCACATAGGCCTTCCAAAGTTTTGGAACTTCTGTTGCTTATGCCACGTCAGTTACGAAATTGTGGAGCATGATGTATACGTTCGTAACTGTCGTGGTGTAAGACATGAACATTAGAATATTTGCTACGAAAATGTAAATAGTGTTACTCTTTTCCAATCTTGGCGAGGAATAACTCGTGTAAGCCATAGAGCAGCACTCTCTGTGCATAAAACGAAATTTTCGTCGAAGACGCTAGTTTGCCCCCAAATCTTCTGCTACTTTATTGATAGACAATTATCATTAGAGGCCTAGCCTCTGTTCTATCTACCTTGGGCCTAGCGTCTGTTCTATCTACCTTGGGCCTACACCAATATGCAAATTCGGTAATATTGATTTGACGAGACAGATTCAGATGCGGACAACCTCTCCAGCACGACACCACATGACTCTTCGAGAAGGGACTATTAACGTTTAGTTTTCTTTCATGTCAGTGTGCACGCCCCCACCTTTTGCTTAAACTAATTGAGCAAGATTGCTTACAAATCTGCGACAAACCATACTAGAATGCGACTCTGAAGAGATTGATGCTGCAGTCGGACTTGCTTAATATCCCGCCCTTCGTGCAGACCAAAAGTGGGATAATAAAAACAATTAGTTTCTTTGTTTTCACTTAGCGTCATAAAGATCTCTGCATAAGCAAGGAAGAACATCTCATTTAACAACATTTGATGGAAATTAGCACTAGTTTTAATAGTACAGTGTAACTCGGTTAATATCACATCCTCTGGATTGCTCTACATCACTCTTTTACGTCAATGTTTCTAATTGTAGGAGATGGAAGACTGCTCTTCATGATGGTAGATGCTTGTGTGTGGTGCTCAAACGAGCCTCTTGCAGAAAAGCTTATACCAAAAATTGTGCAAAATTTCTCAAGTCAAAGACTGAGCAAAGATGTCTGCATGGATTTGGCGTATTGCTTGCAATGCATGTTGGCATATCACAGGGCAAAAGACAAGCACACTGCTAGGTTTCCGGATGATGATGAAGTAGGCTAAATTACCGATTGTTGCTTGAAATGTGTAGCCCTAGATATCTCCACATCAATCTGGCATTATATTCATTCCCTTCTCCCAAGTTTCGTAGTATGTTAGACTGTAGGTGTTTGTTCAGTGCTGTCATAGGGGATAATAATATAGACGGTTCTCTATATGAAAAGGCCGTCCCTCTTCCTCTGAATGAATTTACTACATAAAGTACACCAGAAATCACGGTGAGACGGGGATGAGCAACACCAAAGAAAGACAAATCAACATTCAATACATTACCCTACAACCGCCCTACTCTGTCCTCGACGAGGCATCTCGGTCGGTTTCCAATTGACGACATTGTGGAATGGCTGGCGGGTATATGACTCAGTTAGAAACAGCCGTAGTGTTCCTTGTTCGTGCACAGCCTTGCTACAAATGTGCCACATGCATTGAAATGTAACAAGGGATGGGATTATTGAGCGATGTCATGATATCAGATTATTATGTTGAAGCCAAATCCAGTTTAATTATTTTTAAGATGGTCCCATAATACAGATGGTCCCTGAAGACAGATTTGAATAGGGAAAGAACTACCAGGGGGGATATAAATGCCTGACACTCGCAAGAACTTTATGTCGAATCTGTGCTCAGTAAGAGTTCTATTGGACACAATTGTGCAACAATTGCTCTTGCCCAATGCCCACGGCTAAGTTTGGTGATCATTTGGTCTCACAAAGCCACAACAGGGCTAGGTTGAAATGGATGCGATTGTATTCTAGGTTCCTGACTTACTTTTTTACAGTAACGTATCGGCTTTGAGAGAGTTCAAATGCAGTATTTTCATTTTCAGATATTACAAAAGTTTGAAATAAAGAGACTGAAGCAGCATTTCAAGTCATTGTTAAACAATGAGAAGAAGAAAAAGCAGCGCCAATCAGCCGATCACAGTAACGTGTTCTCGTTACTTTTAGATGATGATAATCTTCATCAGGATATTGACTTTGAGGAGCGATGCAAAGTACCCTGTCAAGAGATTTTGCAGTTTCCATATTTGCTTTTCAACAAAGAAATCATGGAATGTTTTGTTAAATCATTCCTGCGTCTAGATGTCCTTGGTTATCAAATGTTTTCTGATCCTTCAGAAGAGAGACTAGGTGGAATTTATGTTCTTCTCTTTACTGAGAATGAGAAGGTGAGTGAAATGCTTTTGTAAACATTCAATGCATTTTGATGCAACTTACTTAGTTCAATGATCGTCAATGGTAGTTGTGTGTCTAATATTGGGGACCAGATGTGTGAACCTTCCGCTTGAATACACAGTCCGAACCCTATAAGGTCTCAACACCTGCAGCATCTGAAATAATCTTCTCTGCTGTCTTAGTTTACAGTTCTTGTGCTCAACACCAATGTTGAAAGGCAATAAAAATACGATGTTGTTTTACATTTCAGATACGAGATTGGGCCATAAAGAGTGTCCAAAGATGTGGGACGATTTCTACTGACAATCTAGATGATCTCAGGGACCTGTTGCCTTGCCTGTTGCAAATCTCTTCAGATGATAGGAAGAGGCACATTGCTACAGCGAACGACACCAAGACACTCTATTCCGCACCACCAGCACACCTCTTTCAATCAACATCACGGAAGGATGTTTGGCTTGCGTATGGCGTCATATTAAATGTATTGGAAAGTGATGCAGTCTCATTGCTATTGTCAGATGACCCTCAGAGTGCTTTCCTTGATGCTGTTTGCAGTCAGCTGTTGTATGAAAGCCAAGGTAAGGGGATATTATGTTGTGTTACTAGCTGAACAGAACCTCTGGCTCTGTGGTTTTCATTCATGTTACTTATGGGTTAATGATCACTACCATTGTGGTTTGATCTCTCTTGCCATGCAGATTTTTCCAGTGCTGTATTTTGGCCGCTCATGCATGCGTTTATTGTACTCCTGAAGAAGATCAACTCTTCGCTTTGGTTAATGACCGAGAGGCAGTTTGACGCAAGAGCCATGCTAAACGTTCTAACTGACAATGCTTTTCTGGAAGGTGAACTTCGGTGGTGGTTGCGGCACGGACAATCATCCTTTAGTCACACTGACGATGAGGAAGATTGTGAGGAGATCATAACGAGCAGCCAAGTCATTTATAACGACCCGGTGGTTGTAAAGAACGCGGAAACAGGAGAGTGGTCAGCAGCTGTTCATAAACCGCGTAGCAGTGACCCATCGGTCTCCCACCATGAGCAGAGCTTTCAGATGCTACTTCGCTGGGTCAAACCATTCATTGTGTCAATTCTGGATCTTAACGAGACTGTTGCTGTTTCCGTTTGTGCTATTATCAAGTTTCTACTGAAGATATTAGGTGGGTTTTCTACAAATGCTAATGAAATTATCATAACCACAATTTATAATTTGCATTTAATTGTTTTGAGGTGGAACACCATTTGATCAGTGGTTGATTGTAAGTTATGTGATTCCGTCATCGACTTAAACACCACCGTACTTTTAACCAGGCATACCATTGTTAGTAGTTTTTAATAATTCAACATCGTAGATTTTGTAACTACATCCTTGTATTTTAACTATACCTTAACTTCAACTGTACTTATTTTAGAAATTGTTGGCACCGTAGTTTTTAGCTAAACCTGATATTGATTTTGTAGCACGTTTCTTAGCAACCTGGTTTAATACCATTTAAATATTATCTATTCTGGATTTCTTGTAAAGCGCCGTTGAGGAGCATTGCTCGTTAGGGTACTTATAAATATTCAAATTACAATTACAATTCTGTGCAATTGTGTTGGTCAGGCACTGTCTCATTAAGCAGCAGAATACGAGTGATCACTCTCTCGTCACTGTTGGACGTATTTGAAAAATTGAATGAAGACGAATCACTGTACATGATGACGTCCCATGCTGACAAATGCCTGGACGTTCTGTGGAGTACTGCAGTGCCGAACAAGTCAAATGAGGCAAGTTGATATAATACTCCTAATCTGATTGCAGCCGTAATTTTATTACCATGGCAACAGCGAGTGTAGTTGGTTGATATTGTGCAAATTAAAATCCAGTTAATCTCATTCCCCGTTTTGGAGTATTTCATATTTTATTTTAAAGTTATATGGCCCACTGTTTAATCAGACTAGCTGCGTTATCAGATCAAACTTGCCGAGAATCAATTCACCAGAACACTTAATTGTTGGTCCATCTTCCAATGGGATCCAATTAAGCAGAGTCAACCGAAGAAGCTGTTTTTACCAATTTATGACACTTTGCAAATCATGTTTGGTTTATTATTAATTCTCATAAATCAATCAAACTATGCGCTCCCTTGGACATCCAACTTAATGGCTTTGATTCTCTTTTTTTAACTGCCACACATGGAGACAGACACTTTCTTGGATGAACGGTGGAGGTACTTAGGGGGATTTTTTACGAGTTCCACCACCCTCGTTGCGAGGGCTGGCTCCCTTGTCTAGAACTATTAATTCGATGTTTCGAACCTCTGCATTGATTATAATTGTGCAGCACGGCACGTTACATTGAGCCCCTCACCACCAGGGCAGCAACATGGTCCAAGCTGCAGGTCCGGCTGGGATTTGAACCCCGTACCCGGGGTACGAAAGCCAGCGTTCCTGCCACTTGGCCATGAAGCCGTTTTGATTCTCATTGCCTGCAGCAACTAGACGAAGATAGAGCAAGGCAAACCCCACGCCTTCACGTTGATTAATTGAGGCAACAATTGCAAACATCTTTAATAAAACTGTTTACCATTACTCCGTTGTTTTGTAAGCATTCATATTAACGAGTTGGCTGATTTTGAAGGAAGCCAGGTGTGGTCTATTCCCGCAAAAATCATCTTGGGACCACTATTTGTTGCTGATTAGGCATCTACCTCAGCACAGGCGATCTCGTTTTATTGCATGCAGCAGCTGTTTCTCATTTCTTGTTTCTCTTCAACTAGGTACCACTCATTTTACAATGCAGGGCACAGATTCTGTTCATTAACATTCTTGAGAGTGTCATGACATTGCATTCTGATGACAGTGCAGCGCGGTTTGCCAAATGCAGGACAAAGATCGAACGGGGACAACACCATCTGTGGACGGCAGCAGAGGAAGCGTCTCACAGGGACACAGTCAACACTGCCTTCCATGTATGTGGATAACTTACGACTTCACGGCGATGCTCAATGGTTGCCATGTTTGATGCAGAATCGCACTGCAATTTTGTATAAGTTGTTGAGCTTTATTGTATCTTAGCAACAGATCAAGTTATCGTGTGAGACCGCCAAGTAATATAGTTTACCTGCTTCAAGGGACCACCTGTATCAAGAGACCAGTTTTCATTGGTCTTTTGTGTGGTCATTTAATGCAGGTTGGACTGTGTACATGTTCTAATTTCTTATGTGTTTGTTGTTGTGTTTGCTCATCTAATGCCTCGCTAATTTGTTTACTTGCTATCTTAAAATCTTGATATTTTTCTAGCGACTAAACTCATTTCAGAAGAGGAACAATGCGGTTGATTCTAGACCTGAGAGTGATGACGTCGTTGTGAAGCCTCCCAAAGAGTCCTCTGCTGACATTGTGACCACACCTAATCAGTAAGTCCTTCATTCTATGCCATCATGATTCAGTCAGGTATTCATCAATGCTACAGTTGCTATAGTTACCTCTTCACTGCAACTTTTTTTTCACCATCATTATCTTTATTATCATCAGTATCTAAACATTTATCTAAAATCATTTAGTTTATGAAATACGAAATAATAACCTTTTTCAGAAATATATGCTCTTATGAACTTGTAATATTATTCCTTTATTAGTACTTTTGTAAATATTGTTTTATATGGTCTTGCGACCTTGAATTATCACACACCTGTATTGAGGTATATTGGTAATAAAAGAAACAAACAAACAAACAAACAAACAAATATCATCATGTCTTTATTGGGAAAATTTCCAACAGAATACACATGTAGAAGGCATATAAAATGTGCACTAATACTACATGGATGGATTCAAGCTAATTACAGTAACTTATTAACAACATTAAATAAATGGCGTTTAAAACAAAACAAGGAGTTCGATTCTATTACTTCCGAGGGAAGCGTGTTCCACATGCGAACTGCACGATGAAAAAAGAAATTGTTCGTAATGTTAGTTTTGGCAGTTTTAAGTTCACCATCATCATCATTATCTTTATGTCTATGACATTTCTCATTCAGATCCCTCCAGACACTTGCAAATTTTAAACATTACAGAATTAAGAGATTATTATGCAGTAAAGTGAAATTGTCTAGACACATGTCCTGCGTGAACGGCAAACGTACATCACCGAATGATGCTTTAACTTAATAGTGTAACACCCCTGTCACCATGGCAGCACGCCATGGCAGGGAGATGATCAACATCAAACCTCACCAGAAATATGTAGCTGCTAGCTGGATCATTGATGGTTGGTTTCTTGCGATACTTTTCCGCTTGGTGCTATATTTCAGGCAACAAGATATAAACAAAATGATTTCCACTTCGCCTTTCAATAAAGTTGTCTATTTTATTACCCTATATTCGCCTATTCCGACATGATTACGAACTCCTGTTGAGCTGCCATTCGCCAGATTGAATTGTGCTAATTTTCCCAGTGTCATCATTGAAGGCCAACGAGTCACCTGACAGTTTCCATTAACAGATTGCTCATCTCATTTTGATTTAGGAAAAACAAGATCGTCAAGTGTCCAGGGCTTACCATAAAAGATGCGGCCAAAGATCCGAAATACGCTGACATAATCAAGAACCTCAAATCCTATGGTATGGCTAGTAATAATGACACGTTGAGATTTATGCAATGGAATTCTCATCAGTGAGATTGTTAGTCGACAATTAAATTGGTCTTAGTTGATGGAAGGAAGAAACTTAAAGGAGCAGAGTTTGCTGGGATTGCCCTCGAATCATAAAGTGCAGACCCAAATGCATTTCGGGATATAAGCGAGTTGCCCGTCTTCCAAATGTAATCGACATCCGAAAATGGTTTAGTTTGAGGCAAATTCATTCCTGCTCTTTAATTTTGTTGTTGACTGCCAAAGTGTCTATTTCTTCTAAAATCACGTCCCTGAAAACGGTTGGGGCAGATGCCATCATTTTTTAATTAGTCGTAATAAAAACTAATAACAATTGTTGCATTTATTGTTTTGTTCAAGGGTCGGTTACTGTCAGTGGTTGCGAGTTCGAAGATAATGATGATGAAACCGGTGAGTTTTTGTAAAATGCAGCGGATCTTGGCAGACATATAAATGAACTAGTATTCTGCTTACTTTTATTTCTTGCCATAATGGCTGCTTTACTTTCTCATACCCGTGGATTATACCACAGCTAATGTAACTGTTGTGTGATTGTGTGTATGAAGAGAAACAGACTTACTACATGGAGTCATGCAACACGCTTTCCAGAGTGAGGTAGGCTAATTTAGCTTCAATGCGTGATTCGAAAGAATCCATCTCGGCCACACGTAGCTCCTCGTCCTGCGTTAGCTACAGAAACAAGCTTTGCCTTGCGGGTCTTTGGCATCGTTTAAATTATTTCTTCAGGAAGCTCACTATATGATAAAGTAACATCGTAGTAACATCAAGTAAAATATGACAATGAGTGAGGGTGCGCTATATAATCCTATATAATATTATTGATTTCTTGTGCTTGCCTGTCAATTATTATACTTACGCTCATAATTTTGACAATAAAATTAAACTCAAACTGAAAAATCTTTGTTGCGTTGAGTTTAATTGACTGTTTCTTGGCATTCGTTCCTTTCTTCAGACTTGGCTTTTCTGGAGATTGATGATACGGTTTACACGCGAGGCAAGGGCGCCGAGGATGACGTCATCGTAATTGAATCCGAGGATGACGAACTTCTGGATGACGCAATGACCCAATTTGAGTCGCACCGTCCCACCGTGCAACGCGCCAAAGTGGAAAGCCCGACTAAAAAAAAGAAGAGACCTATTAAGGCGAACATCTTTGACTTTCTCCAACAATCAGATGTGGAATCCTGTGACGGCAGTGACATCAATCGAGATGACAACGACAGCGAGACAGATGACACCACCTTCGAGAAATTTGTCAAGAAATATTCTGATGATGATAAGACCGACGAGGTATATTCGAATGCCGGCTTTTATGGACGGCAAAAATCATCCAACGAAAGCAGGCCGAGTAAACCAAGCCATTCCGCGGAGCGGAGGTCAAAGCAAATGGCCACGAAGGCGAAGCTGCCTGATAAGCCTGGGTCGTTGAGTCATTTGACACGAAAAATACGAAGGATGCCGATCAGATCCGCACCGAAATCGAGGGTTGAGTCACCGGACATGATGCGATTGAATGCCATCTTAAAAGCACGCCGTGAGCAATCGTTGAACGAATCAAGAACAGCTGCTGTCGTGTCTGCCCCTGAAGATAAGTTAGTAGAATCTACAGGATCCATATTTAACATTGTGCCGCCGATTGTCAGTAAGAACCTTTTGAAGGAATCCCCAGCTAAGATGATCAGAGACACGCCCAAGACCACCACGGCTCAACCCTCCGCTCGATCGTTTCCACGCCCTAATGAATCACTGCCGCCCACAACCAGCTCTTCTAGACCAGAGCAAATTTCTCCGTCAAAGCTCCCGAGGAAGCTGCCGAAGATCGACGGGTCTGTGTGCCACAAATATTCGGTTGATAATGCGGTGAGACTGTTGCTTGGTGCCGAGCCGGCGTGGCTGCACAGCGGGGCAAATGCAGATCAAGAGTTCCTCTCCAAATCGGGCATGTCCCTCAAAGTGATGGCCTTCAATTTCAGCTCATATCAGTCATATATGGAAAGCATCTGGCCCATGGTGGTCCTAGAGACCTGGGCAGCGGTAAGGGTGAAACCGAGGCAGTTGTCTACGAGGCGGAGACCAAATTTCAATGTTTGCGTCATGGATGTAATGTTTTAAATGTGCTTTTGATGAATGTGCAATCTCATTCAACGTGTTCAATGTGATAGCCGCAGAGCTATAATGGCGCCCACTCTGTAGGATCTAAGCAACAGTTTCCATAAAAATCATCCAGAAATAAGTCGTGTTAGAAGAGGATTATTGTCGACTGTTTCTGCTGTTATAAATCTGTCTGTTTTATAATGTTTCAGATTGTTAGTGCAACAGATCAGTCAAAAGCCCGTTTCGAGATGCGAGGTCAGGGCGACTCGGTGCAATCCAACAGCAGCTCTGAGAGATTGGTTATTTACACCACTGATGTGGACACTAGTCGGCACCATACTCCTTATCCGATCCAAGAACGCCAATTTGTTCTCCTGAAGTCGAAACTAGATGGTATCCATGGCAACGCAACTTACGAAGCGTTCGGCTACGTCGAGACGGTGAAAGCTAAAGGGACGCGTCGGACTCACGGCGGTATATGACGACGCTATAGTCTTGCTACTTCTGCACGCGTGCTACTTCCGCACTGGCTGCAATGCGGTCTTTCATTCATTCGTTCTTTTCATTCGCTTCAGGCTCCGTGGTATCTACGTTTGACGTTTACGTAAAAGTCAGATCGACGGCCGTGCTCGACGCCACGATGGACATGATCACCGTGTCTTCTTTGGCATCAACACTGCGTCAACTCGAGGCTCTGCTCAAACTCCCCAAACTGAGACTGGCATATGACGTCATCTTTCCATTTCGTCCCTGCGTCTTTGCACACGATGCGTCCACGCAGGTCACAACTGTTAAGGTAGGTTGTACCACTGACGACCGGTCTAAGCTGTCATTGATATTTAATTATCAAAACCAATGTGATGACAAAGGGCTCAAATACAGGCGCACCAGCAGCCACATCCCCGAGGATTGACGCCAGGATCAACGAGTGCAGGACTGCAGGGGCGTGCCTGGGGTGTTTTATTGCTAGCTGAAATCGCGATAGACTGTCGTCAACACTTCCTGCTTGCGTCAGAGAACTCAGAATTCGCTTGAAAACGCATGATCAACAATCATTCCAATCAACATGCTAATGAGATGTGAGATGCATCAATATGCAGGAAGCTGAAGAAGATCTTTGAGCAAACGGCGCAGAGCGTGTCGCAGATTGAATGGATTTCATGCCGTGTTTTTTTTTTTCAGGATAGCTTATTGAACGCGTCTCAGCAGAAGGCGGCCACGGCGATAGTGACGGCCATGCGAGCCCAGTACGGCATGCCGAAAGTATCCCTGCTGCAAGGGCCGCCGGGAACGGGCAAAAGTGTTACGCTGCATGCCATCATATCGAGGCTGCTTAAGGTGGGTCCAATGAATATGTAACTGCCTCGCTATCACGATTTGCTCACTGCTAACGGTATCTCTTGCCTTTGACAGCATCTGAAGAATGACGTGACTGAAAATGGCGGCTCCAAGCCTCGTCTGCTTGTCTGCGCTCCGTCCAACGCAGCACTCGATCAATTGTTTTGCAAGTTCATCGCAAGCGTCGATGGAAAAGCCAAGTCCAATAGCGAAGGTCAGTCGCACTGATTCAACGATATTCTCCTGCGTCAAGGAGAGGCTATTTCAAACAAAGTTGAAAGTGGATCTGATGATTTGGTGCTCCACAGCAACCAGCAGTATCATGTTATTCTCATTTTCCGTGTTTTTTTGGCTTAAAGGGATAGATATTCAAGTATGTCGGTACCGTTAAACATTACAGGATGTTGATATCGGTTACGAAGTGAATTAATTGGATGTATCGAACATCTGTTGTAACTTGAAATAGTTTGGTTTTTGGTGACATGTGAGTTGTTGTGCTTGATTGGGTTCGATCGTTGCATCGGCAGGGCATTCCTGCTCTGCTGACTCGCGAAGGACCGTGGGCGATTTGAAGCTCGTCCGCATCGCAAGGAACGAATCAACGACGCATCCCCGCGTGAGGCCGTTCCTACTGGACACCATGGCAACCGAAAGATCGTCGAAGAATCGTGACCAGGCCTCGACGCGCATGGAGCAGAAAGAGATTGCGACGCTGGAGAAGAAATTGAAAGAATTGGAAAAGGAGAGGACTTCTTTAACAGCCTCAAAAGACCTGAGCAAACGACGAAGGGTAAGCGAAAATAATTTCAATCAGTTACTTGGATTGATTTAATGTGTCTCAACAGACCGAGCAGCCTTGCTGTACGCTAACCCTTGGCCGTGCTAGTCCCCAGTCTACTTGGTATATCTTGAATACTAAAATATTGTTTTATTTCGCAGAAAAATTATCTTTCATTATATTTCAGCTTGGTTCCAACACGAAAAGGCGCGAGGAGATCTTGCCACGCCTCACTGAGCTGAGGCATCGTTTCACGTCGACTTATCAGAAGGAGTGCAGCAATTCCAGCGAATTGTTAGTCATCAAACGAAACATATTGATGAGTTCTGACGTCGTTTTCTGCACCCTGAACATGGCTGGCAGCTCAATCATGACCAAAGTCTTCCTTCGCGATTGGAATGCCAGGTAAATATCACTTAGCCAAAGATGATTGACATGCTTCGATTCCCGTGATGCAGTGCGTGTATTCGTGTTTTTCAGGCAAGGCCATCCCTTCTCTTGCGTCATCGTGGATGAGGTGAGTGACGTCACGCCTTCTTAGTGGAAGGGCCTTGAAATCGTTGGTAATATATGATTGGCGATTGAGAGTGCAGCCTCGTGTCTGCTTTGGGCTGCCAATCTGTGTAGTGTTGATCATTCGCTGTCTTTCTCGTGCGCAGGCAGGACAATGTTGCGAGACGGACGCCCTCATTCCGCTGCAATACTGCGGAGGGAGACTGGTCCTAGTGGGTGACCCCGCCCAATTGCCAGCCACTGTCATCTCAAATGTGAGAAGCAATCCACGGCATATTCGATCCTTGCTCTTGCCCACCCTGTTTTTATACTGTTAGTATTCCATTGTGTTTCCAGGAGGCGCGGAAGTACGGCTTCGGCATGTCACTCTTCGAGAGAATGTACAACTCACTGATCGACAACGGTGGTAAGGATTCTAAGGAAGCAGCAAGAAAGGATTCAGCTAGATTTTCAACGGAACCTGTCTCAAGCGGCCGCCACCTGTCTTTAGCGGTCAGCTGTCTGTTGAGCCCATATAATAAAATCTCCTCCCATGTATAGACAACGCAACGTCATTCTGATCTGTAATCGGCAGCCCCCTGTCATGAACGACCGCTACCTGTCTTCAGCCGTCATTATTTATTTTCTTCGTTGATGGATTCTTTATGTGGAGCACTTTGCTAAATCTAGATGGTTTGTTCTATTCCACCTCGTGGCTATAGTGTCGTGTTGTGATTTGTATTCGAAGTGACCGATCTCCTCATGTTGGATCAACAATATCGAATGCATCCCGAAATTTGTGCCTTTCCGTCGTCTCAATTCTACGAAGGCAAAGTTACGACAGCAAAGTGAGTACCATGTTACCGTTGCCTCTTTATTTCTGTATCGCGATACCGAGGCTACGAAACAACGAATATTGCTGACGGGTCTTTAGTAGATACGATTAGGAATTGCCACGAGGCTTAACCCTGTCTTGACTTGTCTCTTTAAATACACCGGGGGGATATTCTGCTTGCTCGTCCATGCCGTTAGAATACGATTTGAATGCATTGCTCAGTGGAAATGAAATGACCAAGTGTCGTCTTCGTGTGGATTAGCATTTCCTGATTTGCTTTGTGACATAAGAGAAGTTGTCTACGATGGTGTTTAGCTCCATTGACGACGCCGAGTTTAGACATGTCTCTTTGTCGTTGGCCACGGGTCGGCGGATAGGTTCGCTGATAATCGTGTGTGTCTATTTATATCACTAAATAATAACAACGCTCTCAACACGACTGTAATGACAAATCCATTGGCTCTTTCGATGGTGACGTACATTTGGCTTCCTTCGGTTTACGGTTGAGATGGCTTTGAGCCCCTAGTACGTCGATGATCCATCCAGCGTCAAAACAGATGCGATTTCAAAGGCAGGAAATCGACTGGCGACGCCTTTTGTGCGGACGATTTAAATCGCGCCAAGCATTTTAACCGAGTTAATTTGGACGGAAATTAGTAAATTGCATTGCTACACTGACAGCTATACCAACCAAACATGTTGTCACTGACCGACCCCGTCCAACCGATTTCAGCGTTGACCTCTGTCGAGCGACCACTTGCCACAACGGCCACCAACGTAGGAGAGTTTTGTGAAACGGAGGTATTATTGTCAAAGGCTAATCTTATAGAGGTAAATGGTTTCCCCCTGAACATCGAAAGCTGTGTTGGGTTTTCTCTCAGCGGGGTCAACGGAAATGGCCGCCCACGAGAGGTGACTGCCCACTACAGGTCGCTGCCTTTTGATTCTCATTTGATGAGCATGTTGTTGATTTTTCATTAATGTTGCGATTCTGTTGATTTTAGATGTGTTTACGATCGCCACCCTCTGCCAATTATGCCTTACATCGTGTTCAATGTCACCAAGGGCCGACAGCAACGATGTCAAACGACAGGGTCAGAGGACAGTCTATTGTTTTGTTGATTGATTGATTGATTGATTGATTGATTGATTGATTGATTGATTGATTGATTTCTAGGTCTCTCGCCAATGTGACAGAAGTTGAATTTGTGATTGCCATAGTATCTGATTTGTTGTCACGTGAGCAG
>OFHS01000030.1:31447-60771 GCA_900245855.1 Calvadosia cruxmelitensis | reverse complement strand
AGGATGGCAAAGCGCACATACATGTGGACTGTTAGGAAGGATTAAATGGAAGTGGTCAGTCATTATGGATGACAGCGTTCATTTGCGTAGGAAAGATGCTTCTCCAAGAACTGCATGGCTCATTTCAATCACGTGCTGTTGCTATATATGTGATGCCGCCTTTTGTGGATGCATCTCATAAAATACAAATATATAATATAATTGTCAAGCCACATATTGAATATGCCATTGCAGTATGGGGAAATAGCTCTCAACGAAATTCACTTGCACTTCTGCAGAAAAAATGCATTCGATGCATTGTTGGAGTAAAGCCCCCGACTCATGCAGAACCCTATTTTAAAAATCTTCGAATTCTCAAATTTGATGACTTATACTTACCAAAATTACTTGCTTTTATGCATTCAATCATTTTATGCACTTGCCCATCTTCTGCATTAAATAGTTTTATTTTTAAAGATATCCATCGCCGGAAAAAGAATATTTTTATTGTTCCGTTTGCCAAATTTTCAAAATATCAACGCTATCCAGATTATTGCTTTCCTACGGCTTGGAATAACTTTGTTTTTGACTTAGAACTGCACATATGGACTCCCTCATTTAATTCTGCTATCAAAACCTATTTTTGGACAGCTATTACGCACACTGCACTCTTAAAAATTGCTACATCTGTAATTTATAATTTTTTCTTTCACTTTTCTCCCTTGATTACTTCCATTGCTACCCAACTTCTCAGCTCAGCAAATATATGCTAATCGTACTTGTATAACTACATAACTATTTTAACTCTTGGGTCTCCCGCACAAGCAAGCAAATTTGTGCTCAAGGGATGACCCATGATCATATCATGTAATCAAATTACTTGTTCTTCTCAGACTCTGTAATCAATTGTTTTGTATTTCGTTTACGATATGGTCTAAATATATACTCATACTCATCTCCACCAGCCTCGGAGGGTTCTTCGCAGATACTACGTGTAATCGAGACATCTGTTCAGCTTACGACATTCACTCATTCTCTTCGTTGTCATAGGAACGTCTCTCAAGTTGAAGCGACAACAATCGACGGTTTTCAAGTGAGTTGTTGTCATGGTCACAGCAATATGCCTCTTCTTGGTTTTCCATTGACGGACATACTTTTTCACGACTCAATCTGGTACAGAAGTGACCTGAAAACAAATAGAATATTTTCTCTTTCTCAACCCAATACAATTATTACCTTTCACTTTGTAAATACAACTTTTTCATCATTTTTGCTAACCTTTGTGAAATCTGATTTCTCCGGAGGCGTAAATGGTTGTCAGTGGAAACGAGCTATGATTCTTGATAAGCCCTTGCTTGGCTATACGAAACACAACGTTCGAATGGCTTCACGGTCTCGTATCGGTGTATCTCCTGAAAGAGGTTCCGCTAATAAGCTTTTGACGTGATGATTTCATTTCCGCAGGGAAGAGAGAAGGACATCTTGATCTTGTCATGCGTGAGGGCCAATCACAGCGACGATGTCGGGTGAGATCATGACCTGCGAGTCTGCTGGTTTTGTTGCCATATCGTCAGTTGCTTGTTTATTTTATCACCTATTCCTTGATTTTTCGCACACTCGGACCATATCCTCTCTTCAATTCAAGACTCAGACAAGGAATTGAATCCAAACGCGTCCACTGAATGGCGGCGTGGTTTTACATAATATGATGCTATGTTAAAAAGGAGATCAGTGTTTATTGAATACTTTATAAACTTAAACTTGGAATTAATACTTTGCTGTCCTTGTTCGACATCTGATTTCATCCTGTTATGGCGTCCGTATGTCTTACATGGAATGCATGCTCCATTTTGACTTTTAGCTTCCTTCAAAACCAACAGCGGATGAACGTGGCGCTAACGAGAGCAAAGCGGTCTCTCATCATTCTTGTGAACGCAGCCTCGGTCGTGGTGAGTGAGTTCGCTGCCATTGTTACTCTTTCTTCGTTCTTTCCTAGAAAGCGATTAGTGTGTATATCCAAATGACTAGAGTGAGTCGTATCGTTGTGAATGAGTGCGCGCAGCTTTTGGTACGTGGATAAATACATGTCTGTCTGAAGTTTGACGATGCTATGACATCATTCAGTTAGGACACTCGACAGGGCCAAAGGAGTGCAGCTTGTGCTGGCATCACCTTGGGGCTGACACTGACTAATCGATTCGTTGTCATTCGACTGCTTACAGAGCGACAGAGATTGGTCGAAATTGATTGAAGATGCAAGGCGTCGTTCTCTTTACTTCGATGTTGCGTCACCGGACGATGCTCTGAGGCAGCTTGCTTCCACTGCTGTTGCCACAACAACCGAACTGGCACCACCGGACAAACCACCGCCAATCCGCTCACTTCCGACTGCTCCTTTATCATCTGTCGCCCGTTCAATGACGGATACTCCACCACACCGTCCTACCGTGGAGAGGAATAATCTGGGTCGGTCTGTCTCGATGGAAGAAGGAACTCGGTTGAAACCAGAAGTCACTCTCAAGACACCATCCGCAATCTCAACACGTGTTCATCCTGCAGCCAACAAGAGCTGCTCCCGTGAAAAGAACCTCGAAGAAGCGGTTTCTGCTGCCCGTGAGAGATCCAAACGACCTCATCGCACCCTCTTGTTGGCAGCCGAGGGCATCGAAGAATGGAGACTACACGGAGGAAAGCGAAAACGCGTCGCACACAACGCCAAACGCTGAAGAAGCCAACTGGTATATAAATAGAAAATGTATACAGAGAGAGAGAGAGTATAATTTATTGTCACTCCAATTTGTACAGTATCTCCACAGGATGGAGAGATTTCTTTATTGCGTTAATCTAAATTTGTAAAAGCAATTTGTGATTTTATCTTGTACTTTTGTCTAAATGCAGCACATCGGAGTGGTTGTTGTTGCAAGCATCATTTGGATGTGTTGTGGTTTCGTCATGACAAGCGCCATTCTGGTTTCGATTTAATGGCATCGTGTTCTACGTTTGACTCTTTTGTTCGTGTTTCATTGCATTGAATAATTGATTGACTAATTATACGCCTTTCACAGAAGGGAAGTCATTAGAACAGGATTTTGCAATAATGATTGACGATTGGTGCAGTGAAACCTGTCTATAATGGTCACCTTTGAGACCTGAGAAAGATATGACCTTTACAGACAGGTGACCTTTCTGTCCAGATTGATTTCTATAGAAAGTATCATTTGGGGATTACAAAGAGTGGCCTTTATGCACAGGTAGCTGCTCTATAGAGGTGGCCGCTAAGATAGCTTTGACTGTATAGCATAAATACCTGTTTGTTCTAGCTCCAAGATCTATGACGAGAACAGGTACAGTGGAGCAGAACCCATATCTTTGTCGAGACGGTCGCTATGTGCCGTTTGCCAATGCGGTATGATGAATACACGGTGTTGTTGTTGGAATTGAAAGAACGATGACATCATGGCATACTGTTTCGGGAAAACCTTCATTTTAAAAAGATTGTACTTGTAATTGATCATTTGCTTTTAACCCAATCAACCAATAAATCCGAGCCAGAGAATGATAACAGAGTTCGATAATAATTTCAATAAAGCTTCGCATGCAGTAACCCATCGAGCGGCACTATTCAAATGATGTATCCGTAACGTACGACGGATATCAAGGTGTAAAATATAATTAATTGACATAAATCAGAAATTACGACGTAATCAAACTAATACAAGTCTTCTTGGATGGTCGCTTAAAACAGGTATGCCTATAAATGATATAACGATGTTACTGATTAAAATATCAGATGTACTTGAGCAATATGATACGATAAACATGTTTCACTGGAAAAGAGAAGTGATTTGAAATGGCAGCCTCATTCATAATGACGAACAAAGACTTCTAAGTGGATTTCAACAGCGTGTCTGCTGAGGCGATGGAAAACGAACGACATATTGATTCTCCAAATTGTCTGACTGGATCAGCACTATCTATCGTTTCCTTCCTGTTCATCCTTAAACGAAATAATGTCTTCTGCGTTACTTGAACACGCCTCAGAATATACCACGCGCTTCTTGTGTCGCAGTCAGCTTTAATTGTCGTATGTTGCAAATTAGTTTTTCGATTGCGGCATTGCAACAGACACACACTGCACAGAATAGTTTCATGCCTGATACTTGAATTGAGTGTGATGATAGAAAGTCGACCATGGCGATGGAAAAGCTTTGCATCTGGTGTCAAATGTCTTACGTATGACTAGTGAGTACATTTTAACGGGACATAATTATAAGATCATCTATGAAAGCTCTTCTATGATTTACCAGCGTGGCATATCATGTAGGATAGCGATACATGTCTGAATAGATAGCTTGGCCGATAAGACTAGTTTACTTTCGGAACTGCGTAACTGTATTCGATCCACTGAGGATCCGCTTTGTCGCAATCTTGTAAAATGCGATCGCGTACAATCGGATTAATCGGAATCCACTTCCACCAGAAGGCCACGAAGGTGTGACTGTTGAGCAGATTAATCAAGATTCGCTCACTTTGCTGTTCAGGACATTTATGTAGCTGTTCTGAATGTTTGTCAATTAGCGTCGGTGTTCCTGCGTCACGTGCTGACGTCGATTAAGTATCGCGTAATCCGAATGATTCTTATCTGCACGACAGGAAATCTAAAGACCCAAACGTAGACACGCTGAAATTCATTTGGATTGACCATCCAAACTTATGGCCACAGAGAAGAAGAACAAACGAGAGTGGAGTTCATACAAATGTTCTGTAGATTATTTCCTTCGTTTTCTAATTTGAATCATATTGCATTGACCACACATTTACCTGGACGTATCACTCTGCATTTACCAATCTATACATAGTTTGAAAGGGTGCCTTTAAAGGCAGGATTGATATTCTCAGTTATAAATCAGTATCCAGGCTGTTTTTATGCATGGGATGAATCGTGATCTTCATGTTGTTCATTCATGATGTTCTCACCCGCTGGCCCTGCAGAGAAATAAAGTTGAATCAGCTGCAATATACGTCACTGTGGTCGACCAAAATAAGCGAGACTTATTGCAGCTCGGCTACACTTGGAGTTTCCTCCTGACAAATCTCAACCCTTCTCAGCTTGCGCGTGTCAAAAGAGCAACAAAATGTAGAAAGCAAAGTTGTCACAGCCTCTATTCACTTTGACAATTTTTTACTTGATAAATTAAGTACATATTTGTTTTGCGAAGTTCAGGATTTTGGAATTTTTGCGAAGAGTGTGTTTACGTCGTCATTGGTACTTGAGAGTGCGACTATTTTGATTTGTTCTACTGTAAACAAGTGGGAAACGAATGGTTTGAGGTTGACAACTTTCACTGGATCCTTGACATCAAATGCAGCGCTTGAGCCTCCCAGGGGAAGAAAAGCTGCCAGATTGCAAATTACAGCAACAGAAGGATTGAAGAAGTTGTTGCGATATTGCTTGTTAGTTTCACAAGAGACTGTGGACAACGAGAACTCCCGGCACCATGGGGCAATATACAACGATATTATCCGCCGCCCTTTCTCCTCCTCAGGGCTGCAACGAAAAACACCACGATTGGTTTGAATCAAACAGGATGAAAGGTTTCCCAACGCTGCGCGGTTCAAATATTCCTAGCACCTTTCGACCTGGCGGCTGAGCCCCAACACACGTCACGTTGACCCTCTTATCAAAAGTCGCTTGACAGTTTTATCTCTTCCATGCAAACGCAATGACGTCACCTTTCTTTTTCTAAGAACGCTGGAAGTATACCACAGCAACCGACAGATCTAACGAACAAAACATCATAAATCATCCGTTGTTTTGGTGATGTTTCCTTCTCCTCGTGGAGCTTTTCCTCTTTGTTGAACACATTCACTTCGATATTTGACCGCAGTTGCGTTCAATTACGACTGCGCTCGCAAACCAAGTCACTGTTGACTTCACCGCGCGTTTGATCAGATCAAGGCAAGCCAACGAGGAAGTGCACACGTCAACAGTTTTCGCCCGGGCATGTGAATTCACAGAAGGCAAACACAATAAAGGTTGCGGTTAATAATCTGTGGGAATGGGAGAGGGCGAGGGAACCTGGATTCCCTTTTCCCTTGAATAACTAAGTTTTGTCAATCTAGCGCCTCAGTATCAAACATTCCTCCTGGCTGTCGCAAGCACGCGTGGTTTTCCCGCCACCTCTCTTTTCTTTGCTCGCACGTTGTCAGATAGAGCCAGATGGTAAGAACAAAGGGTCTTGTTGTCATGTGCTCCGCATTGTAACGTGGGCTATTGTTTGACAGTGATTGTGAACAAGTGAAGGCTTGGAATGACGACAGAGGACAGGGGGATCCCACAACACAAACACAAGCGCGCGGAGATCGCACAAGTTTCAAACCATCGCTCGTAGTCCTCTCACCACTTCGAAATTGGTCGAATGATAATCCACATCATGGTGTAATAAACGGAGAATGCCTGTGACTTCGTTGCTAACAAATCGCCCGAGTTGACTGCTGGGTGTCTTGAAGATTGCCTCACTATGGGCCAACAAGCCCTGGAATAGCACAGGAGACAACAAAGACTTCACTGAATGCATGGACGAGACGTAATTGAGTAAGTGAAGGCAACCAAAGGGACGATCATTTCAACCATAAGCAACGCCGGTAGGTGGAAACATTGAATCATGGCATTGGCTCGTGTTTATTAATCAAATAAATCACACATTGCATTAGCGTTAACTAGTTTCCTTGTTTATTGTTCGCCTCGAACAACAACACCATCAAATGGTTTATTTTGCTAATTAGCATTGGTTTCAGTGCCCAGACTACCATCGTGATCATCCAGATGATCATTTCATCGTTTGCCGTTCTCAAATTAGCAAGACGGTGCAGTTCTTCTACGGTTGACCTGTTCCGGTCGGCAAGAACGCGGTCAATGGCCAGTCCTGGTCACTGAACCAGGCGTACGTTATTTGCTAGTTATCTGCACGGTTTACTGGGCTGCAATAGCGCCCGATGACCTACCGCCACAAACACCAGTTCACGCTCTACTGATCATTCATCGCGCATGCGTGTCACATGGTTCCGTGTCCTTTTCAAGGCGTTTTCGGGTTATGCGAGCACAGGCCTTAGGTCTTGTCTGTGAGCTGATTCCCCTTGCGTCGGTCGTCGAGTGACCCTGTGAGGCCTCATGTTGATGTCATGGCACATCGGTAGCAATAGGCTGACGCATGGTCGTCTCTTGTTCCCACAGGGTCTCCCTTGAGGCTGTCTTCGATGTGAGCACTCCCACAGACAGAAGACCATTGCCGCATTCACTATAACCAACATGGGAGATTTCTACGATTTGCAAGAACTCAGAGAGCTTCTTCGGAAGGACATTAAACGAGAGGTATGTATATCAATAAGATTGATGAAGCAATTGGTGCAAAGTGTTGCCGAAGGGGGCTAGATCACCTTGGATCTAGTCACATCGCACCCGGGGGTAGTGCTGAGTTACTCCATTTGCACAAGTGCGCGTCGCTCGCTGACTGCTCAGACACCCGTCTTGAGTTCATCACTGGATGCGTTTCGCTCTGTTGGCGACGTGAAATTAAACCCTGCGAATGTCTTCATTGCTCCTTGATAGCATTCTAAACGATCTTCGACTTAATTTCAATCTCTGACAGCACAACCACGATTTATCTCACATTATCTGACGATGGTCTTTTCGACTGGTTGTAATATAAATACGCTTGTATAATTTCCCTTGATAAAATACAATCGCTCTTGATTTCCGTCTACAACAATCCTAAACCAGTCGAGGCTACATGATGCCTCCTTTGCGTAAACTGATTTAATTATGCTAGTGAAGACCTACCGTATAGATGGAAACGAGGTTGATTCTGAATGCACGACGCCAATGCATCGGGTTCATCGGAACAGTTTTCACCCTAAATACGTACTCGCTATTTTTCCATACAGATTCCCTTTAGCGAACATTCAGCAGAGTTAGAAGATTGTTCCTCATGCTTACAATTTTTCTCTTTGAATCGTGTTAATGGTAGATCATTCTTTTATTTTAAATATAATTACTTACATTGTTAAAACAAAACTCTGAAGAAGGAAAGATTAAAAGCTGAATAACAATGAATATGAATATAAATAACAACTTACAAGTTTAAAATCTCGTCAAGTCCATCATCCCAGATTGACAGTAAGTTCTACTCCATGGCGTGTAATACAACAACCTTAGCACTGACTGTAAGGTCTTGCTCTTTCGACGTGCGTAACAAAAATATTCGAGCGTAGCTCTTGAAGTTGCTTGCTCTGAGCCGTCGTGCTCTGAACGTGATCTGTCTTGTCTAAGCGGGTTGTTTTCCTTGCATTGAAACGGGCCCCACCCCGACTCGAGCGTGTATTTCTACGTCCACGGCTTTCAACATGGAATGGCATCGCAGCGCACAGCATCCCACCAGTGATGTCGTCAGCGCCCTCATTGGCAGCACAAGGCGCTTCGTTGTGTAGCCTATCCATCGACCAATCACATTGCTCGTAGGAACAATGCCATGAATCGCACTGGAGTCCGGCTGTCGCTTGCTCATTTGCAAGGCTGGCGGCACCCCAAGCTAACCAATAGACTCCCTCGTCGACAGCTTCAAGTTGAGCGATGCAACGCCAGAATTCAACGCCAAAATAAACCACACAAAACGTCGTGTGGAGCCGCATACCTCAAATTGCAATTCGTCGTTGTATTCTGTGCTCGTGCTCTCATATGACCAAGACGCATTTGACAGCTCTGTTTTACAACTACGCAGCTCAGCAAACTCCACCATCACAGAAAGATGATCACAGCGAATCGGCCACACCCCAAGGACAGTGATCGACGGAACGGGCACGGCAAACAGCAGCACATCTTACCGGAATTACCTCAAGTTGTCGTCGATTCTAAATCCGGCAAGAGATACTTCAGAGGACGTCTTCTCGGCAAGGTTTGATAAATTATCCAAAACACTATTCATCGATTCCTTTATTATTCACAATAGTTTGTGAGGAATATAATTGAATGCTATCGCCGTCAATGCTGCGTTTGTGACTCTGGTTTCGTTCCGTTTCCTTTCTGTTTGACGTAAATTAAATTACTGACGCACTTTGTCGTCTTGGAAGAGGATTATCATTAATTCTTGACATTGTCCTGTTTGTTCTTTCAATGGCCTTTGTTTCTGTAACTTTCTATTATATTAGCTAGCTCGTACACCAATTGGCTTGTTTTCGTTGTGCACTTTCTTCTGCCCGTAGCAAGTGTGTGCTCATGAGGTGCGTGCGTTTTTCTGCAGGGTGGATTCGCTCGTTGTTACGAAGTGACGGATACACAGACAGACAAGCAATACGCCTGCAAGGCAATATCAAAAGCAAGGATCTCAAAGCCGCATCAAAAAGAAAAGGTTGGTTTGTGATTTAGCTTACAAGACGTTTAATTAGGATCTATGCAGCTAACGCGTTCTTCCATTTTACTGGAGACTGAATGTAATTTTGAGATTAAAACAGTTTCAATTGGTAACCCGACCGGACAATAGCCTCCTTCGATTTCTCAACCTCGTAGTGACATCATGGTAACATTGACTAAGCATACTTAGCGCCTCCTACTGACTCTCGGATCAAGGGCGAATGGAAATCCCTTTGACTAGCCTTGGAGATCCTTTGACTGGCGTCATGGTAGACTGGATGAGGCGCATGAAGGGCAGTCATAATCAAACACGATGTGCACTTGATCGATTCCCTCGCTAACAATCGCTCTTTCAGCGACGCTTTGTATTAGCTCCATCTGGATGTTTGTGGCGCGAACCATTCGATGGATCGTGCGAGTTGCGGCTTCGTTGTTGTTACCAGGAATATATATGTGTTGCTATGACTACGCATAATAGCTTGACTCAGCATTCAATTACTGTGTTTCCATTCCCTTGACTAGATCATCAACGAAGTGGAGTTGCACAAGAACCTTCAACATCGGTTTATTGTCGCCTTCCACGGATACTTTGAAGACGAGAACAACGTCTATATTTTGCTGGAATTATGCAGCAGAAAGGTGAGGGTCAATGCTCGATGCCTTTGACGATCCTTGCTAGTGCCGACTGATGCCATATTCACCGTTGAAATGCGAAATCATACCACTTACTCAATTACAAGAAGCCTCATTTGCAATGTCATCTCCTCGTATTGGTTTAATGCGAGTGTCCGGTATGTGTCTTTGTTTTAGTCGTTGGTTCAGCTGTTAAAACAGCGGAGGACGCTAACGGAACCGGAAGTGAGGTACTTCATGCATCAGGCGATCAAAGGCATGGCCTATCTGCACGGCCGGAATGTGGTCCATCGAGATATCAAACTCGGCAATCTCTTCCTCAATCATGAAATGGAAATTCGAATTGGTGATTTCGGACTGGCCGTGAAGATTGAAGATGAAAATCGAAAGGAAATGTAAGATCGGTCATTCAGCATTTTGATTGATCAGATTGATTGATTCATTGTCGTTGCTATTCTGCTTACTTTGATATTTGGTGAACATCGCCCAGGCTGCTCGAATTGAGTTGGAAGCGTCTACCGTTTTGTCGAATATGTTCGATATAGTTTGTCATCTTTAGAATTATTGGAAATCATTATTGCAACGACCGAACTTGTCTTCGCGCCACCCGAGAACAAACGCAGTGATATGAGATGGAATCTTGAAATATACAAGCAGCACAAATTTGAATTATATATCGGATTTTGTTTTGCGTGATATTTCCACCTTCCGTATATGTTTCCAAACACGATTCTGTTGTAGTGTCTTGCTCTTTCGTAAATCGTCTTGTGGGTGTTCTCTCTCAGGTCCGTCTGCGGCACGCCCAACTACATCGCACCAGAAGTGCTGAGCAAAGGAGGTCACAGTTTCGAAGTCGACACGTGGGCCCTTGGATGTGTCATGTAAGTTCATGCCTTCAACTCATCAGTTATAAGAACGACCATCCTCTTGTGCTGTGAGATTGTAGCTATGATGACTGCTACATATATTAACAATTTATTCCTATAGCCTCGCCTTAATCTTAGCTTCAATTTCATGTAATATTAAGGTTAAGGCGAGGCTAAAGGAATATAATTGTTAATACTGTGCCTATGGTGACTGCTACAATATCACGTGATCTGACCCGTAGGCGTGGACGTATGAAACTTAGATCTAAATTAAACCATTATCATGATCATAGAGTATATTATTTGTAATTTCCATTCCAGGTATACGTTGTTGGTTGGTCGGCCGCCCTTTGAGACGAGTTGTCTGAAGGACACTTACTGTCGGATCAGAAACAACGAGTACGCCATTCCATGTCGCGTCTCACGCACGGCAGCCAAACTAATTCAGAAACTGCTCAGCGATAAGCCGGAAAGCAGGCCGCTGCTAAGCTCTGTATTGCAAGACGATTTCTTCACAAAGGGATTCTTTCCAAGGACATTGCCAGCAATCTGCTGCGTCGCCCCACCCAAATTCACGACCTCCAATTCAGCCAACTCGAAGAATTCAAAGCGAGGACAACGTGCGATGCCAAACGAGGCTAATCTTCAGAACCTCAGCGACGTCTTCTCGACTGTGAAATTGAGCGAAGAGAAGAGGGCGTTGACGATCGAGGGAAAGGGCGAGCGAAAAGACAGCACAGAAAGTGGAGTGGAGAGTCAAGACAACGAAGAAGAAGACAACGCCGCGCTGTCAGCAAGCTACGGTGAGACACTCTAGTGGGACTTCATTGCGACTGTGTTGCCAAGTACATTCACATCAAACCTGCCTACAACGGCCACGTGAAATGCCGATTAAAATTGTTTGCCGCTATACATTTATTGTTTGTATTATGCCAGTTGACATGTCTGACGCATTGCTGTTCACAGACGAAGAGTCTTCTGAGGGCTATTTCAGTCCACAGCCTCTCTTCTACCGACTGGCTGCCTGTCTCGATGCCATGCCTGATGCCAATTCGTCAGCGCGATCGGATCCAATCAGCGCCGGGAATTCAGACTCAGAAGATGAACACAACATCATCGAAAACGACCACAACGACGTCTCGAAAAGGGTCTGGGTAACAAAGTGGGTGGATTACAGCAATAAGTATGGCTTTGGGGCCCAGCTCTCCAACGGCTGCATCGTCATTCGATTCAACGACAGAACAACACTGGCAATCGCCTCGAACAAAAGGTGAGAACTTTCATTTCGAGTCAACTAGGAATTTGCTAGCTGTTCTTAATTATGTTCAGTTGTGTAACATTTTGGATATTTTAGAATATTTTGGATTTATTTCTGTCGAATAGGCGACTCCAATACTTTGACGAAGAGCGGAACCTCTTCCGATTCAGCGTAAACAACATTCCCGATGACCTCAGCCGAAAGGTCACCCTGCTCAACTACTTTGGCAATTACATGGACAAGCATCTGCTCAAGGTTAGTGTAAACGCAGAAAGGTTAGTGTAAACATCAAAATGTATCGATCCGCTTCGCCGACAATTCCCTCCCGTAGCAAACGAACGAATGAATTCCATCGCGAGTTCAAAACAATATTTTTTTTATTTAATTCCTTGCAATTAAGGCGCTGGCCGTCTCCTCTTAGGTCTTCCCCTCTTGCTATATTCTGCTATCGCAATTGTTTTGAGATTTCCTTTATCGACATTCACTTTTATGATCTGTTTATTAGGGTGGTGATTTGAATGACAACAGCTTGGAAGAGGACCAATCAGAGATCCCTATTATTGACACGTGGTTTCGAACTGAGAAGGCAATGGTGATGTACTTGAGTGACGGGACACTTCAGGTGATTTGAAATTAAATCATAATTATTACAAGACTCAATTCAAACAGAATTATTGGGGCTGATATGACCAGAAGTTATATCGCGGGGGTTCCATCAAGCATAACATGCGTACAATACTTTCAGTTTATGTGCTGTAGATTGCATGAACGTAATTAGAATGAATTGCGTTGGTTTTCTCGGTGATGAACTGTTAAATCTTCTTTTTTTATTCAGGTCAATTTTCTTTCGGATCACACAAAGATTATTTTAACACCAAACATCTCCCGTGATTACGTCACCTACATCAACAGAGCAAGACAAAGCACCACGTTGACGCTAGCCTCAGTTGCAAAACGCGGCTGCAGAGATGAACTGGCAGAGAGGCTGCAGTATTCTCGTTTAGTTTTACAGAAGCTAAATGAAATTTATTTCGAATACGAAAAATAGTTTCCCTCGTTGCGTGATGAAAACCTTGGGTAGGGTTTGATAGCGGAATTCCAAAGCTCACAAGTCCGATGTCAGATTTTGTGGCGTATAAATACTCTAACAATAGATGCATATTATTGAATTAATTTAAGAACAAAAATTTGTACAAAACAATAGTAACTACAACATCTAGAAGATTATTTGTTTAGATCACTTAGAGAACACTATTATTTATCTTAACGTAAGTAAATTATTGTACATTATGCAGAAACAAGAGAATGACAAACTTGTACATATTCTTATGAGAAAGAAGGATAAGCAGACATGACTTGTGGTGTGTTCTTGCTTTAGAGAATTCTTCTTGCATAACTTTTAGAAATTCAAATAACACAGGAATTCAAACCAACCAGCAAACAAATTCATTTGCTGTCGTAATGTAATTGATGAAAGATCAACTTCCCAGCTGAAATAATTCGACAAGTCTTCTTAAAAATATTTACAAAATAAGCGAACAAGCCTTTTAAATATGTAGCAAAAATTAATTAATTCGTACAATAACATAGTTGCATTTCTAGAGATTAGAAAATTGTCAGCCCTGCAGAAAAGTATCAACGGGACATTTCCCTATCAATGACATCACAACATCACTTGCATAATTTATGCTATTCAACGAGAGATGCATAATAAGGTTCTGATGTCAGAACATAACTTTGCAAAGAAACAGGAAGTGGAGTATTGATAATATTGTCGTATTCGAAGCCGATGCATCGACGGATCTTTATTTTCGCTACGTGTTTCAAACTTTGCGGGTGGTCTGCAACAAGATCAGCGTTAGGATGATTTTGTTAAGAGCGCTGTGGTAATGGTGGATGTGAATGATAGACATTTGCATTTATCTGACTTACTCTGTCATTTAAACTACCTCTACACTGATAACCTGTGGCAAAACGCATCCAAGCAAATAACTTCATCACGATTCATTGCCGCAATTAAGTCATTTTCTACAGTTGACATAATTGACTATTTTGAATAAATAAATTTATAGGCTAACATAGTATACATCAAATCTTACATACGTGTAGGCTACGAATTAAAATATGAAACAGCTACAACTGTAAACCTACTACAGTCAAACATGTATTAGCTGTCACCTCTATAGAGCAGCAGTTACCTGGGTATAAAGGCCACTCTTCATAGCCCCAACATGATATTTGCTATAGAACCCAACCTGGACAGAAAGGCCACCTGTCTATAAAGGTCATTTTCCCCACGTCCCAGATGTGACCGTTATAGACAGGTTTCAATGTATGACACATTTGGTCAGATCGTGTTCATATAATAGTTTCCCTTTTAGTCAGCCCTGAGTTCGTCTACTTGCAACATTGCACACAACACCTAGTTTAAACAAAAATAGCCTAAAATCGATAGGCAATGTCTCCTTGACCAGTAATATTTGCATATTTTGTACAATGTAGTCTTCTCTGTTCTTGCAATTGTACTTCTGACCTTTTGAAAGTGGAAGTTTTTCTTCCGCTTAATAACCATTTATGATATTTGATACATAAAAATGCATATAAGATAAAATCATACATAAGCTGGAGGTATGTACGTAAATGATAACAATGACGATAGTAAACTTACCCATTGAAGCATAGATAATCCTACTGATGGTCTCGTGCAGGCTCGAAAGGGCAATCATGAGCGGAGTCTTATCTTCAGAACCTTTCTTCAATGGGCTGACACCGTATTGCAGCAGAAGATCAATGAAAATGTGAACAACGTCCTCTTCAAGGCCAGTAGCACCATGCCGCAACAGATGATGCAATGAATTGTCACCGAGATGATCATCATGGTTGGGTGTGCTTCCAGAGTCAAGTAATATTTGAGCAGCCTCAAGATTACCTGAAACAAAACAAAACTCAAAGACATGGATACAGTCAAACCTGCATTAGCAGCCACCTCTTTAGAGCAGCCACCTGTGTATAAAGGCCACTCTTCATAACCACCAAATTACACTTTCTATAGAAATCAACCTGGACAGAAAGGCCACCTGTCTGTAAAGGTTATTTTTCTCATGTCCCAATGGTGACCATTATAGATAGGTTTCAATGTATCAACAAACCTGTCTCAAACAACCACCTATCTGCAGGAGCTATTCAAGTCGGTTAAACAGCTTTCAAAACATCAAGGTGGGTGATTAATATTTACTTAAATCTCTTTCATGTTTGAATGTGTGATGGCACTAGGACCAAAGATAATTAGCTGTTTTTGTGCTGTCTAGTGGCAAGGGGGCCTAGCTGCCAATTCCTAGGTTAAACAGGTGGATTTCAGGCAAATTGAATACCATTCTCAATTGTGTTTGCACAGAGTTCACTAATAATTCACTGTTTGGAGTGTTTGACACAAATTATATTCAACAACCCCATTTTATCCGGTTTCAATTTCAAATTCGCCTCGCAAAGGTGAAATATTTGCCTGAAATGAACATTCACATCATAGTCAAATCACATTTAAAGCGAAATAAATGCGGCAGGGCTATCCCCATCTGTGTTTATTTTTGCAATCTGTCAATAGAACAATAGCAAACAGGAGGGAAATGGTTCTTGCAATGTTGTTCCTGCTGCTTATTGAAGGTTCTCAAACACAACATTTTCCTTAGGGAAACTTTGCGCTAATTTTTACAAGCTATAAGCTTATAACAAATTATTTCCAAGGCATCACTTTTGTTGTCAACATTGATGCGTTTCTTCTCGTCTTCTCCTTCTCATTAGCTACATTTTAACTGTTCATTTTTGCGAGCAAAAACTAGTTTCCAATTAACACCACACGTGCAGGAAAGTAAGAAGCAAATAGAATTCCATCTGCAATTGGTATGAAACATCCACAACTGATATACATCCGCCCGTTTGATGCAAAAGAGAATTGAGTTCACTCTTGGAGCAGATTTAATTCAATTTGCCTGAAATCCACCTGTTTGACCTAGGCCCTAGGCATCAAGAATTTGATTGTGTCTGAATGAAAAACGTTTTCATCATACATTATCTTGTCCGTCTCAAATGCAAGGACCACTGGCATCTATTGAGTTGTTGAATGATGTTATGTACGGTAATCACTGCAATTGTTATTGTAGCTGATAAAAGCAGACGTCATGTCAGTACAAACCTTTATTGCATGATTGCATAAGTGGTGATCGATCAAGATTGTCCATGGCATTCACGTTGGCACCGGCTCTGAGTAGCGAGCGAATGGCCTTGGCTGAACCACTAAACGATGCTTCATGCAAAGGCGTTTGCAGACCCTTGTTAACACAATCAACAGGGACCCCATTTTCAAGCAGCAAATCAACACAACAATGATGTCCTTGACGAGCAGCAACATGCAACGGCGTAGAATCTACAACAATACAAACAAAAACATGTCTATAAACAACATGCAGCAGTTCATGCTTAACGAGACACCTTATTTAGGCAGATCCTTATTTAGGCATTGGGACCAGGCTACTAACTTAATTGTACAGCACATGCTGCTTATATTCAAATTGGATAAAAATGACAACATTTTCAACATGAAAACGTATAGAAAATCCCATCTTTAGTAAGCTACTTCACTTTTATGTTGGATAGATGAAAAGTCTGTTTATATGCACGCAAGTATTTTCTACAGTGAAAATTCGTTAATATCAATATGATTTTCCAGCCAAAATCGCGATAATAAGCGGGTCGTGATTTTAAGCAGGTACAAATAATTGATTCTGACAGATCTTGGTTCTCCAACTGAAGTGATACTAAGCGGGTTGTGATATTAACCAAGGTGATATTTTAACAAGGTTGCACTGTATATGTGTTATGCAAGCATTTGCATTTTATATGTAAGCGGTAGGCCTATAAAGTGTATCTAGCGGCAGTATTGCTAAACAAGTTTGCACTGAATTTGAGAAACCTGAAGGAATCAATTGGGCTTTGAACTATTTGCAGATTGGCCTTTTAAATGCAACCGAATTGAGCCAACTTGATGCACAGACGTATTAGAAGGAATCTACATGTGAGTCAATATGTGGGGTTATCGTGTTATACCTGCCTGCCCCGTGACTGTCACTTGTTTATACAGTCGAACTCGCTTAATATCCCGCAATTCCAATGTTCACTTGCTAGTTGGCATACAAACTCTCATGTTCTTACCTCGCTTTATATCCCCTCGGATAATATCCCATCTCGCTTAATATCCCACTATTTTCTTACAAATTTCGAGTGAAACTCGCTTATTGTCCCGTTTTAAGGATGTCTTACAATATATTATATAACTTTTCGGAACACTTTGCATCAAAGGCCCAGACCACATGTCACTTGTTGGTTGGCCAGAGTCACTGGTTAGTAGTGTTACTGTTAAAACTACCGGTAATCTCCATCAATTGTTGTTAACTGAGATATTCTTCTTTGCCACTGCTGAAATATTTAAGACGACATGTTAAAACAAAGGAAATGCTTTTTATACTTAGTCCGGTTAATATCCCACCTCGCTTTATAACCCATTTTTGGTCTGCACGAAGGGTGGGATATTAAGCAAGTTCGACTGTACTGACTGTGCCATTGTCGCTTTTTACATAATTAAATGTTTTTTCATAAGGTGGTAACTAACGAGTTCTTGTTTCAAGCTCCATTTTTTCGGTTGTGTTATTTCACCTATGTGATCTTTGACATTCAAGTTATGGCGGCTGCTCAGCATTTGAACGGGATAAACACATTGCATGGTTGCGGTTGTCATGCTTGCAAAGCCTAAGAGCCTGAAGGAGGGCGGTCCGGGTGGGAGGACAACGCCTTGTCCTGTTCAATGGAAGAATATTTATCCTTGTTCATTCTACTTTGGAATAAAGTGTGCATGACTTACTAATTTTTGCTTCCGGGTGTGCTAGACACCCTTGACCAATCAGAAACTTTGCGATGTCAAGGTGCCCGGCCTTCACTGCCTCGTGGATTGGCTGCCAATTGCCCACAGACGGATAAGCAATTGGTGCACCTGATGAAGCTAGCATCCTTAGAATATCTTCGTTGCCATTGGCAGCGGCCCAGTGCACGCAGCTCCGTCCGTATTTGTCAACTACATCTAATGAAGCGCCATGGTCAATTAAAAACTTGACGATTTCTGGGTTTCTACAGCATACAGCAAAATGAAGACTGTGCTTCCGTCTCGCATCTAAGGAAGAAATCACCAAACGATCAAATAGGATTGTGCGCACTCAGCACTCAGCAGACGTGATGTTATGGCGAGATTTGCACTAGCACAGTCTAGGCCTATTCACCTTGGAGGTTCACGTCAGCTCCAGTGTCCACCAGAAACTTTACAGACTCCATGTTTGCACAACGACACGCCACATGTAGTGCAGTTTCCTTCTTTTTGGGGCTCTGGTAATCGACAGTTACCCATCCCTTCGTAAGGAAATTTGACATCTGTAAAGAAACAACAACGATTATGTTCCAATCGACCACCAGTGCTATGTCTGCAAATGAGTTATTGGAAACACTGGCATAATCGAGCTACCTCAGCGATGTTCCCAGCCATGGCATGCTTGAAAAACTTGAGCAAGCGCATTTCCTTGGCTGAATTGAATTGCGTCGGATCGATAGATTCAAAGTCGTCCATTTTGATTCGATCAAGGGTATTTTTGGGGCGACCCTCACATGAAGCGTGAAGTGCTGCAGCAAACCCTACTCAGTTCGTGTTTTGTTTACTGCGAAATATGTCCGAAGGTGCGGACTCGAACGCAGATCTCGAAAGTGCTGCCTCGCTTAAAGGAGATGACGTCACCTCGTCTGCTGCTGCAGTTTTTCACCAAATACGGCAGCGGCAAGCAAAACTCATCCATTCTACAAACATGCAAGTGGTAGAATTAAATACAATGGAATTGTGCTTACAAATACGATATCTTGTGTTTCCTTCAAGTTTTCGACGAATATTTCGTGTTAATGCGCGGTGCCCATATACGTTCATTGTCATCATCGCAGCTTGACTGCATTTTCTTTATTTCTTACAGCTACTTTTTGTCTTAAGATCGTAAGGATTTGGCAACACTTGAAACACGTCGTCGTAGACACATTGGATGTAATAATTATCAATCAGAAATAATGTAAAAATATCCATTTCCAGAAACCGAATTTTCGTCGAGAAAGTTTGTGAATGTGATTTCGTTGGAGACAACAGTGGAGACAAAACGGGAAACATTTGATTGGCTGAGGCAAGATATAGTGCTCACGTGATGCGATCTTCTCCGACTGTCATGGCGGACGGAAAAGCGGTCTTTCGAAGTCCACCGACGAGGAGAATGGACGAAAGGGAGCTGCTCATAGCATATTTCCGAATTCATCCAATGCTATACGATAAGAATCATGTGCACTACTCCCAACGCAGTGTGAAAGTTGCAGCATGGTACAAAATACAGCATGAAATGGAGAATAGAGGGTTCGTCAGAACAGGTTTGCATCGAGTGTCCGTTTTCGTTGACGTGTGTTGTGAGTGAAAAGTTCGTGACTCCGTTAAAGATGCACCGCCGTTAAAGATGCACGTTTTCTCGCCGCGAGCGATGACTGAGGAATGTAAACTTGTCCAGATAGCGTCTGGCGATGTGCCAATTTCGTTGCAATATTTTCCAGATTTATAAGGTGTAAGTTTGCTTAGACCTACAATATTTTGGCCTTCCTTTAGTTAGGATCATAATTATTCCGAAGCAGATTTGTAAGATTTCATCTGACCGCTGGATATGGTTCCTTCTTTTTGTTGTTGCTGTTGTAGTGGATAAATGGAAGGACATTATGCGAAACATTATCGACAGTTACAAGAAGTACAAGCGAACGTACCAAACTCAGTTGGCTCAAAGCGAAACAGAACTGCCAGAGCCGAAATGGTTGCATTACCAACGAATGAAATTTATTGATGGGGAGGAATCAACAGAACCTTGCATGTAAGGAGTGCTTTTGCGTGGATACTGTCGCTATATTATTTCTATCTGGAACAGCTATATAACCAATCTTCCATTCATCCAGTCTTCTTAGTGTAGACTATTTAATAAAACTAAATAATAAATGTATGTTAAATGAATTAAATATGGATTATTGTAAAAAATTATAAATTACTTTTTCGTAGTTCTCAATTCTAGGGAAATTATTTAAATTGTATCAGACATTCTTACCATTATGTTGAACAATTAAAGTCTTTCTGGTCTGATTGAAAAAAACACACACAAAATAATTTGAATAATATTTTATGATGCTGTCAGAATGCTCCTCTTCCCTGTTCCCGATGATTTGACAATCTCAAAAGAAATTGCTTGAGACTAATTCCATTTATGTCAGAATATTACTCCGTTATTGCAATCCGTTACAAAACTAGAACATCAATTAAGTGCTGATTATGCAATGTGACTTGTTTATGAACACTTGAATTTTTATCACTGTTTTTCGTGTAGAAAATTAACCTTGGTTTATTGCTTAAATTGAGACAAAGGTGAGACTCACTTATTCGATGACTACGCTTCTTACGAGTTGCTGCATCGCACCGCAGGTTGTAAGAAGCGTAGTGGAGCATGTTGTAGGAAGCATTTTAGAGGACTGACGAGTTCTAGAGAGAGAGATATGACCGTTCTTGTGTACGGGGAAGTTACGATTGTGCCTAGTTATCTTAACGAGTATAAACGACTAAGTTACGATGATGTTAAAGGTACGTGAGCAATAATGCACAATTGCACACACGTCAGAAACAAATCCTGCTGTAACGGCTACTATTCCCCCAGTAAAGAAGCACTGTGACTCTTGACAGTTTGCGTGTTCCTGTAACGCATAAGATGCTTCGTTACAGTTACATCTGACAACCTTTCTATTAGTCTATTGATGCCAGCCAGTACTAATATAATATTAAATATTAGACGATGTAAAGGTATAGACGATGAATAATGATTATTTCACACGTTTGTGACTTTCCACGACGAAATAGATTTCATATCATTAGTTCATTGGACGTTTAAACAACATGTTAGTAGCTAAAATATCCATTTGTCGATGTCGGGTCGTTAAAAATTATCGACGATGGTTTCCTAAAATGTTGCGAACAATTCAGGTTTAATTCTCGCCTGTTTGTAACGCTCTTGCAACGGGGTTACTTTCTAAAGGTAGCTGCTACTGTATACTGTAGTGTCTTTCTTGATTAAAGTAACTCAGCGGTCGCTAGTTATTTAGTCTGAGTAACATTCTCAACACTGATCAGGCCACATTGATAGATTACTGGCCGTAAAGGACAGGTGGCTGCTCAATGAAGGTGATCGCAGTCTCATGATCTGTCTGATTTGATGATATCAATGTCCTTTGCAGTGAAGTGGAGATAAGCAGTGAAGTTATTGTTCCTACAAATGATACGTCTGCCTCCGCGGAGTCTCCTTCCAAATCTGAATCGCAAGAGAGCTCTCCACAAAAGACTTCCCTCGCAAGTCAAGCGGATTCTTCGACGACTCTTACTGATACAACCGCCACCCATCTGATCATTAATGGCTTATCACCGCATCCTGTACCATTTAGCACAAGCGACGGCAAGATTAAATTGAGTGCTGCTGCTGCCAGAAGTCTGATGGACCTCGTAAATACCGCACCCACCGTCAATACGTCACCGGCGAAGAAGCAAAAAGTGGAACACCCGACGCCCGCCAACCGCAAGAAGGATGACGCAGCCGCTAGGGACGTTGTTGCTGACGTCAATCAAGGGTTTGCCATGGAAATGATGAATCAACTGAAAACACTGAGTGCGAGACAGCAGGCCAAAGTGAAGCTGGATATCCTTAATCTTCTGTACGAGGCTCGGTTTGGAAATGAATGAGGTCATGGTCATTTACCTCTGACCACGCCTTCCACAACCTCTTGTTGTGCACGACACCAAACCATTAACGCCCCTTTTAATTCGTTATCAAATCCTATTTTAAACGTTACCCTATTTACACAAGCAAGACGATTATAGCGAAGCTAACCGTAGTAGTTGTAACAAGGTTCAACCCGTAATCCAATCATTTCTGTGCGCTGTGATTGCTGGAATAAAATCGTAGCTCTTGATGTTGCTGTTATAGAATTATTCCGATTATACTGTAAAAGAAAACAAACACCGTCGTTTCTTCTTACTAACTGGATGTGTCGTTAGCTTAAAGGATCATGAAGATATTGAAATGATTCACGTAATCTGATAAATTGTTGAGCTGTCATTATAGCATATCGTATTACTGATATGTTATTACTGATTCCACTCGGCTGCGTCAATGCTGCTCGATCAGCTACAGCTTTATTCAATCAATCAATCAATCAATCAAATCAACCAATCAATCATGTTATGTATTTCAAGAGGCTAACAAATGACAGATTACATTGAGACATTTGTTAGAAAAGAAATTGCGATATTCTGTTGCGCCAATTAAGTCGTGCGTTGGATAACTACAAGTGAACTGGCCCACATCAAATCAGATTTAGTTCAGCCATTAATGTTCTGTGATGTTGTAGTTTGCAAGGTAGCCTGAGAACGCATGTATCACAACTAATGGAGTATTATATAACTATTGTAAAAAGATGGTTCAGTGGTGCTGTCACAAAGGCATTGGTTACCTTTTGACGTAGCCATTTTTATTGTCCGAAGTGTGTAACCAGCCTGCAGCGAAGTAGCCTTGCTGGTTTTGACCATTGAATAGTTTCGCACTAACGCTAGCGGGACAAACCCAATGTCGAAATATTTTATTTCAATCTCTGTTGACAGTTGAGGTCATAGTTTCACTGCTAAGGTCATGGTTTGATCTACAATCATGATACATTAGAAAATATGATGCAAATGATAAAAATTTCTTTTCATTTAAACCCTATAAACTATTTCGAGAATTCCGCGAAGAAAAAGTTTGAAAGGAAAAAGAATATTTACAAGCTTCAAACCCAACCGCCCCCTCAAAATGTTGCGATCAACGAAAATAACTGAAGACGACGAGGATAGCTAAATAAATAGCTTTTTTGTTGAAACTTCTCCGGCGCGAAAGACTTGATGAAGGCGGTGTTATCTCACCTTTCAAAGCAAAAGAGACAATGTGATTAAAGCTATTTACAATGAGCCGGTTGTCTGGATATTAGAAATTCTCGTGCAACACTGTCTGCTCTGTTTCCGGAACGCCATGATGATCAACATCCGGTCTCGGTTAATAAATAATAATTACCGTGTCAAACTTCGCTGATTGAGGGAACCAAGGAGGGAAGCACAAACGAAAACTTTAGGAACGATCAAGGGAAACAGAGAAGTTAAATTACTAGAAGTGCTGAAGTTTTGACTCTCTGTAGCTCATGCCGCTTGTGCTTGACAAAGTCATGAATTTCATAGTTTTGTCATGAATTGGTCGAGGTCGGATTTCCAAACAATACCGAGCAAACATACTTCCGCTTTTGTAATTTCTCGTTGGAATCCTCCATTTTCATAATCAGATATCACTCATATCAGTCAATGACAAACTATGACTATTGATTAGACGATTTGCCGAGTGATCTACTTGAAACCTGAGTGACAGCGTCGGGGATTTATTCTTCATTGAGTTACAGCGTCAGACAAAAGAGGTTTATTTACATTAGCAAGTGTGTTCCTATTGTTATGTCGGATCAATTGCAAGAAGAATGCATCAATCAAAGTGGCCTGGCTCGCAGCAGCCTTCTTCCGCCGTGCGACGACAGTTTCTCTCATATCTCCTCTCACCCGACACACAAACGCGCGGTCGTTAGCGATAGCAGAAGATCGCTACAAAGCATCAGCACAGGATTTAGATTAGTTGAATAGAAAATTACTATGATAATAAGCTTAGACCGGTAGTTAACGGGACTGTCATTGATTGGAAACGATGGCTTATGCATCTCGATTACTCTTGGTTGTTTTACTGGCACAAAGAACGCAGTCAAGTGAGTTAATTTGTGATTTTTTGCCCAAATTGCCATGTTGACTACTGTTTTAAAATGGTGTATTGATAAACGATGGCCGTTTGCCCTTCTTCCCCTTGTCGTACAATCTCGATCAACCACTCCATGTTTTGGCTCTTTGAGAAGTGTTTTTGCACCTCCGTTGCTGTCGTGTTTTCGACTACTTCTGATTTTCTTGCGTAATTCTCGCTAAAGATTTCACATTTTGAAGGTTTCTTTTTCGTTCATACAAATTCTTCCCGGGAAAGATAAAAGTCTGTTTAGCCCTGGTACAGCTGATGATATCTCACGCTAAGGGACCAGAAAAGTTGTGATGAAATGATAATAACTGAGAGTTGTCTGGTCTACCATAGAACTTTCAATTTTGAGCCGTGGACGTTTCTCGAGAGAAAACAGTCACTTTGAATTCTCTTGAGTTACTGCTAGTAAAACATAAGCTATTTGGACAACAGAAAAGGTTTTTCTTTATTCGTTCTGTGTAGCAGCTTTCCTCTGGTTCATCATGTGATTTTGTCGTGAAAATTTTCGAGGCCAAGCGATAGTTAGTTGGTCACTTCGGTCATTCATCGTTTCTGCTCTAAACAAGTTGGATTATCTTTTTAAATGTAACTTTCTGCGACATATCTCGTGCGTGTGTTTACGTGAGATGATGTTTCAAGCTGTTGCTTTGCTGGTAGTTTGCTAGCAAGCCTTCCTACGCGTTGATAATTTCGCTAGAAGTCACACCAGCAGCCTACTTCTCCTGGTTTTGTTTCGCGTGTAGCGATTGTGAAGCAGAATTTCCTGCTCACCGGCAAACGGTCCTCATTTCCCGATTGACAAGATTTTGTTTTGTCACTTCTAATGACAATCCCAGAGATTGCTTGCATTGTGTTAAATTTGATGGGTAAAACTTGTTACTTTTTCGCGAGTTTGTTTAGGGTCTGGCAGCTTCAAAGCGAAATTGTCCTTGAGGGAATTCACCCCCAAAATAGGAGATGACCATTCTGTTTTTGTCGACATGTCTGCCAGCGATTTGCCGGCTATTCTCTGAGACTGTGACGGCCCCACTTTTCACCATCGTGCGATTTTCGTAGTTGCTTTTGTGCCAATTGCTTTTATTGGGATTCAAAAAAATCTGTCTGATTTTCGTAGTCATTTTTGAGTCATGTTTCCCTGAATGAGAAACGTTACGTGGCCATGAATATCCCTCGTTTATTTCTCACCCGGAAACTTTCCAACTATGCATGCGGCGATAATGAAATATCTATGATCAGCCATTGCCCCCTTGGACGCCATCGACGCCAACTTGTGACCAGATACACCACTCAATGCTAATAAACTCGACTGTCTGGCTCGACGCACACGGGCCCCTTTGCCTTTCTTCTTGTTTTCCTCGTGTTTGTTCTTATGTTGGTAGTGATTCTCGTGACATCAAATTGTGTTTCTCCAAATCTGGGCCTTGCCGTGATGTCCTTCTCGCGGTCATGAGTCACACCACGCGTCATTTTGTCATGGCAACGACTGTCGGATGATGTCATTTGCCTTGCTTGCAGTTCTACTGTAGTTTCTGTGCAGCAACATTTGGTTAAAACTGTACATGAAGCATTGTTGATATGATTTCATAAAAACCCTTTGGAGCTATAGATGTCTTCCATGGACATTGAATTGTTGCCTTGGGTCAAGATTCCAAACGGATTTGTTCAACTATTGTCTTTCAGTTTTGCCCGCCAAATATTTTCTTGCTAGCATCTCAAACTAATTTCATCGTGTTTCACTGATGTGCACTTCAATTTTGCATTTGTATCTAATGAAAAAGTCAGCCTATGCCTAGAAGGCTTTAGTTTTAGCGCTTCTCTCCAAGCCAAACTGCAAACTGGAGCGGGTATTGTTCCTTTGTGGATCACCTCAACTCCCTTCGCGCCATTACTGGTTTGCCATTCCGTTGCCTCTGGGGTTGTGCGTTGGGGATTAGGTTGAGGTCGTTAGAGGGCACATGTGTTTGTGTGTTGATCGTGGTCGATCCACGAATGCGTCTGCTACGATTGGAATGTCGAAGGTTGATCGTGCCGCACCACCCACGAATTAAATGAGACGAAAGGAGATGTGAAATACAGATTAAGAAGTCGGCATTCGATGTTGTTTTTAGCATTGTAGAACACGATCGACCACTCTGTGAGATGTTTCTTGTTGAGCTGAGAGTTCTGAGCGCCTTGGTCTGTTTGTTTGCCAACGCAATAGCTCCGACGTGCGTCTTATTTCTTGCGCTGGGTGTTATGTCAACACAGCCGGGTGAATTTGTTACACTTCAGTCAAAAGGGTGTGTTGTTTGCCTTACTACAGCTAAGCACGTGCTTGACTGGTTAGCAAGATTGATAAACATGACCCGTAGTGACTTTACGACGTTTTCCAGGAGATGTTTTTGCCGTTTATCCTTTCCGTTGATATTACTTTATGCTGTTTCTCATATTTCGTTTTTCCTTTGCCAGGTTGTGATTCAGAGCTGGGTCTCGGCGTCAATGTTCCAGCCACTCAGCGAATTCCAAATCATAGGATTACTGCATCTTCTCAGAAAGCTTATTGCAATGCCGAATACGGCCGATTGGACCTGCGATATGGGTGCGGAACTGCGGATATGTTTTAGTTTCATTATTTTGCTGCAAATTACATAAATATTGATTTTGCATAAAAAATTCAAAGGCAAAACATCTCTTTTAATAAATTTAGATTTATTTTAAATTTTGTGCAATCAAACCAAACCGACTACAGTGTGTTACAAATCAATAGATACAAGCGGGTGATCAGTTTAAGAATATAAACTTTTTAAATGTGCAAGTAAAAGAGACGTTTTTTGATAAATGAATGCTTAAAATTTCATGACAGATATCTAAGTTATAAGGATACAGTAATATGCTACGGTTCTATTGCCCTGGAGGGATGTTTGATTTTTAATTTAAGTGTTTGCTACTCGCCCGAAGTCATGATTGTTTATGATTTTGTGCTTAGGACATTAATGCGATTTTGATGATGATGACTTGTGTTGTTGGTTTGTTGGGTTACAATGTTTCAAGTTTTTGCAAAACTACTGTAAAATTATATTTTTAAGTTAGTATTATTGGTGTTGTCAATTTGTTTGAGGATCGTGCTGCTGTCTCTATTTATAGGCGGCGTGTTCTGGGGGGCTGGTGCCCTAAGGACAATGATCGTTCCCCTTATTTACAAGTCGACTTAGGGAAGATGACGACAGTGTCTGCAGTGGCCGTCCAGGCTCAGCATGGTATGGATCAATATGTTGAAAATTACACATTGACGTACAGCTACGATGGCTCAGCATGGTATACGTACAGGAGCAAGGCGAAAAACAAGGTTGGTCCAACGGCAATTGCAGCAGGATTGTAGACATAGTTGCATCATTCCTGCATGCTCAGGTGCAACTAACTCGCTTGTAATTGCACCCTTTACATCAAGAAATAAACAAACATAATTATGTACACTATAACACAGCTGTATAACATAACCACTGTAACACATTATTGTAATGATTTGTTTATATTTCTGATTTCTGAATATATTACAATCAACCAACCAATCAGTCAATCAATCAATCAACTGCAGGGTGCTGAATTATCCCGTTTTGTTTGAAGGATCCAACTTCATGTTATTCATAGATCTGAAGTGTTGTTTTCTCGATTTTAGTATCTGCAAGGCAACAGCAATTCCTACGAGACAAGTACTGCTAGACTGCAGATTCCCGTCACGGCCAAACTATTTCGCATCAATCCTTTGACTTGGAGCGGGAAACCGTGCTTGCGGGCGGAACTGTACGGCTGTGCCCCGCAAGAAGGTAAGAGATTGCCTCTGGCCATGCTGTCTCATTACAGAAGTACTCTGTGACTGACTATAATTGCCTAATTCCGCATAGCTGGACATTTGTTTTATGATTCTAAAATGTTACATTTAGCTAATTTTTCAAGGTTGGGAACTTGGGATGCTGTTATTTAAACTCAGCATTTTGCATGACACCTTCTGTTACTTCATCTTCAGTAAACTAAATTCAGCATCAAACACTCTCCCATCCGATTCGCACATTCGTGAGTTTATCGATGTTATGGTGCAATTGTCTGGACAAGTGGCCAATGACTGATATTTTTTGGTTTTGGTACAATCGCGCCCTAAAGAAGGGCTGTTTATGAACTGTTTAAGTCTTCAAATCCTGTAATAGATTAAATCGTTTAATGACTTCCTTGTTTGCTCGTTTTCAAGTCTTCATCAGACATTTAATTCGCTCTTTTGCACATTTGCCTTCTTCATACCTTGTGATTTCTTGTTACTTTCCCAGATTGCTCTTCGGCGGTTGGCGTCAGTTCGGGCATGCGCACTATTCCTGACAAACAGATGACGGCCTCATCTATCTTCAAACGACATTTCGCATACGAGGGTCGCATCAACAATACCTTTCGCACGTTGAACAACAACGAAAAGCACTGGGGCGCCTGGTGTTCTAGCGTTGGAGACTCCAATCCATATCTACAGGTAACGTCGTGAGCTGAGCCGTAAATTTCTGCTTTGTGCTGATTGTGTCTGTTGCAAACGCTCACCTGCCAACAGTCCAACAGAATGCAATCAACAGTTTATATCGTGATTCATTTAAGGGAAACCAGTTAATCATGCTACCCAAGTCCTCCTCTAAAAGTGGTCAAAGTCAAAAAGCAAAGCTGAGGGGCGACGTTTTCAGCTATTTCTGCACCGAAATGTTGAAATGTCAGTTTATGTTGATCATCCCAACCAACACACAACCGAACATTCTAGACGACGGCCCCCTGAATTATGGAAGCCTCTTTCCAGAGTCCTTCTGTCCGTAGGCCTTCTGTGCGTTCCCTGAAGATGTTTTTGAAGCTTTGATAACAATTGACCGTGACCCTTCGACTCGTGTGTTGATGTCATTCCATCGTCATCCTGCTTCTGTCTCTTTTTGTGGGTTTTGCTGAGTCACTCACTGCAACTATATGGTTTACTTGTAGATCGATCTTGGTCGTGTTCGTGTAATTTCTGGTGTTGCCACGCAAGGCTATATGTCAACACTTTGGACCACGCAGTACCGACTGAGCTTCAGTGCCAACGGAAAGGCTTGGACGGAGTACAAAGAGGACGGCATCGTCAGGGTAGGTGCACTCCTCCTAGGCATGGCGATGGGTGGTGGTGGGTGGTGATGGGG